>JAMASW010000064.1:0-57000 GCA_030522415.1 Channallabes apus | reverse complement strand
ACTATGACGCATTATATATAAAAAGTAGATTTTTTATCGCTTCTAATGTAAGAATTTCCTATTTTAAATGAAATTATCTAGTAAACGTCTCTAAATTAATATTTAGGCCACAGTTGCAGTCCAAATATTTTTTTAAAGGGTGGATCACAGTTGCAATCTCCCTCATGTCCTAGTGAGCGATGTTTGACCTATTTAGTGAATAAATTAAATCAAATGTTGTAATGGTTTTTAGGCCTAATAACCTACGACGCATATTCTATAATTCATGCTTGAGCTGTAACGCTCTGAAAGAGGCAAGATTGGACCAGCAGACACCTATTTTAAGGCGTCGTGAGGCAGACAGCGATCAACAGAAGGTTGCTCGAGGACAGCATAAACCAGAGTCAGGACACGCAGTCTGAGCCTAAGCTAAAGAGCGCCCTCCGACTCGGGGTGGCCCAAACCTCCGAGGGTGGCATGAAATCCTGGGTCGTTTTAGGCCTCAGCCCTCCTTATGGTCCTTGAGGGTGCCTTGGGTTAGGGTTAGGGTTAGGGTTAGGTTAGGGTAAAAAGACGTAGCCCTGGGATAAACCCAGAACCCACGTGGTGCACGGGCCTGCAACTCAGGCCTCATCTCCAGCACTCTCCATACAAACGATCGACAGATATGGCGCCTGATAGATTATGCAAGGCTAACGATCGTGTTTTGGGCTAGGCTGGGGTAAAATTTATCCACAAACACTCCTACTCCAGATAGGGTAGAATTAGTGTTAAGTGACCATGCCTGTGGAAAGGTTAAAGGTCAGATACACCTAGGGTTACAGGAAAATGTGGTTATGCTGACCTAGGGTTCTAGAGCTTATATTTTAAACTGACGGTTATGTTTAGGTTTAAGAAATTGGGTTTAGAGTTCAAAACTAACGGTTATGTTTTGAGTTCAGGGATAGGAGACGCATTAATCCTATTTAAGGTTAAAAGTGTGAGCTAAGATTAAAATTCCTTTTAACCCAACGATATCCTAAATTGTGAGACACGTCATCAGTAGTAAACCATAGAATCATAGGGTGTTTCGGCCTTCCATTACTAGACACCCTCTTCCATGGCGGCCGGCCGTAGGTCGATCAGTCCTAGGCCCGTGTCTCATAACCAATTGAATAAGTAATTTATGTTTATTGATTTAAAATTTTAATTTTAATGAATGAACCTTTTAAAAGTCCTATTTATAATACTGGTGTAATTAAAGAATATAGAACTAAGGTTTGAATTTATTGAAATTATCCTAATACAAGGGTTAGGGTTAGGGTTAGGGTTGGGTTAGGGCTAGGGTTAGGGTTAGGGTTAGGTTTTTGTGAAAGACTGTGGTTCCAAAAACCCGCAAAGAACCCAAGTGGGGTTAGGATTAGGGAAAAAGTGGGGTAGGGGTTAAGAAAATTAGGTTAACGGTCCCGGGGCAGGGTCCAAGGCAGGGAACTTTGGGGATAGGGTGGGATTTGGGGATAGGATAGGAAAACTCGGGTCTCTGTAGGCCTAGAACCAACATTGTGCACTGGCCTACTGTCATGCACACTCAATCTGCGCCCGGCACTAGGACCCGGAAGTAAGGCGGGCGCCAAACCAGGAAGTATAAAAGAGGTAAACAAACGATGGCTTACCACTCAGTCATTGAGTTCGCCCGATGCCATTTCGGAATCGTTCGTCAAACTGTGAGTACTCACTTTCTTGGTTTTGTTTCCTGTTTGAGTGTGTGTTTATAGGACGCGGGTTTGATTTGTGTCTTTCCCTTGCTCTTTCTATCGTGAGAGTCCTTAGACTAAATAGCGTGATTATCCTGCCTACTCGTGCACTTCCGCGTTTGGGTTTACCATTCACGCAACAAAGGGCTAACCGCTAAGCTACGTCTTCTGCTCATCTCCGGTTAGTTCGTGACAGAATGACTGAGTCTGCAGTTAACCCAGCGGATTACGCTCACCTCTGCGACGTGGTAGATGGACACGTTCGTTTGATTGATAGGCTGAACGCCGAGATCGGGACTCTCCGCAGTAGCGTCCAAGACCTTGCGGCCTTGCGGCGCGAGGTGGCGGAGCTGCGGCGCGAGGTCGCGGATCTTCGGCGCGAAGCTGTCAGTCCTCCGGCTGGTCTATCTCCCGTCGCGGTTGCTGCCGTGCCGCCATCTTCACCTTCACCTGATGTATTTTTATCACTACCGGACAAATGGGATGGCACAGATGGGAGATGTAGCGTTTTTCTAACCGCACTGGATCTTGTGTTTGAGTTTAATTCCACCAGATACTCCACAGACCGACTGCGCATCGCTCTCCTCGTCTCATTGCTATCCGGGCAGGCAGCTGAGTGGGCCACGGCGGTTCTTCACTCCGATTCAGACACGGCACATTCCTATAATGAATTTACCAAACAACTGAGACTCACCTTTGAACATCCAGCAGGTGAGGTGGAGACCGACACCAGATTATACCATCTGCGGCAGGCAGGTTCGTCCGTGAGCCGTTACACGGCGGAGTTCCGTACTCTCGCCGTCCAAACCACCTGGGGTGACACCGCTCTCCGGACAACCTACTACGAGGGACTGGCGTCATATATTAAAGACGAGCTCGTGGGACGAGAGCTACCTGCGACGCTGGAGGGTCTCGTTCAGCTAGCTCTCCGGATCGACCAACACCGAATCTCTCGTCCTAAACCAGCCCCACGAAACCTGACACCTGCCGTTTCATCATCTCCATATACCACATCACGACCATCCACCACCCCCTCTCACGTTCCCGCACCTGAAGCACGACCCACATTCAACTCCACCGTCTCTGGTGCTGTCGGTTCTCCACCACCCGCCGTGGTTAACACGGGAGCCGGGGAACCCATGCAATTAGGGCGCGCCTCCTTGACCGCTGCAGAACGGGAGCGACGATTTAAGGAGGGGCTCTGCGCGTACTGTGGGTCCAGCGCACATCACCGAGCCATCTGCCCCCGTCGTCCGGAAAACGCTCAGACCCGGTGAGGAACGAGGGCAACTCACCGGGTCATTTCCAACTCTCCTCAGTCACCACCCCGACCTCCCGTCTCGCGGTCCAAGTAAGTCTCCAGTTTGGCCACAAACGAGTCAGAAGTGCTGCATTTATCGATTCCGGTGCCGCAGGGAACTTCATTGACTCTACCTATGCCAAAGAATTGGGGATAAAACTCGAGGCTTTATCCCAGCCGGTTCGGATCACATCTGTTGACGGTCGGCCCTTAGCCTCCAGCCCCATCACCTCTCAGACCCAGCCCATCACTCTAATCATCAACAACCATCAGGAACGGATCCAGCTTCATCTCACCTCCATCACATCACCACCCATCATTCTCGGGTACCCATGGCTGCTTCAGCATGACCCCCTCATCTCCTGGGCCCAGAACCGGATCCTTCAGTGGGGGCCGACCTGCTCCGAGCTCTGCCTACAAGCACCGGCTGGGACGTGCTCTAGGGAGTCCGAGGCCCCCGACGTCGACACCAACGCCATTCCTGCCATGTACCGGGACCTGGCTGAAGTGTTTTGCAGAAAACGAGCCACGCACCTTCCACCCCATCGCCCCTATGACCTGGCGATTGACCTCCAGCCGGGCTCGGTGCCCCCCCGCGGCCATCTCTACTCCCTCTCCAACACCGAGACGCAGGCGATGGAGGAGTATGTATCAAACGCTCTCCGCCAAGGCACCATCAGGCCCTCCTCATCGCCCGCCGCCGCGGGGTTCTTCTTTGTGAAGAAAAAAGGAGATGAACTTCGTCCATGTGTCGACTATCGGGGGCTGAATAACATCACCATCAAAAACCGACACCCACTGCCTCTTACCAACTCTGCCCTGGACGCCCTCTCCGGTGCCACCATTTTCACAAAGTTGGACCTTCGGAGCGCCTACAACTTGGTGCGCATCAGAGAGGGCGATGAGTGGAAGACGGCCTTCATTACACCCACGGGACACTATGAAAGTCTGGTAATACCATTTGGACTTTGCAATGCACCCGCCGCCTTCCAGCACCTCATCAATGACATTGTGGGAGAAAATTCTTCCACCTTGTTGAAGTTGCCTGAATTTAAAATATCAAATAGTTAACAAATTATTTACAAAGACAATTTAAAGTATAATCAAAGAAGATTTCAGAAACCACTCAGAGCTGGATGAAGTAAGTCAGGTTTATTATTGCCGCAATAAGAACCCAAGTGAGCCAGGCTTAGCAATGCTCTAGATCAAATCACAAGCAGTGCCAAAGTCGGACTGAATTCACAGCAAAAGTCACACACCTTTTATACACTTCAATGAGGAGGAGGGGGGGTCCCGGGGACTCTCCCGAGGGAGGGGGAAGTCCCCGGGGAATTTCCCGACCCCTCCTCTATACACTTTTTTTGCTGACCACATCAAATTTTTTATCCCATTATAATTCATTTCTATCAATTGTTTTATTCCAGTTTCTATCAATTAGTTTTCCATTATAATTATACTTTTGTCATTTAACCCTTTCCTGCGCGTATCTGACTCCTCCTTGCGCTCATCTGACTCCTCCTATGCTTATTAATCTTTCCCATTAAACTTAATTTTCATTAATAATTAGTTTCCATTATCTTTACATTTTTTGTACCTTTTTTATAAAAAAAATATAGGGGTGGCGTTTGTTTTCAAGACTTTTCTTTGTTTGTTTTTGGTTTATTCCTCATTTCTCAAAAGACCAGCCATGGGTAAGCATCTCCCTTCAGTTATATTTATTTACATTAAATATTTTTCCCATTTCAAGGTTTTTAAACACTGTATTCTATTTTATAGCCAATTGCGACTTCTCCATTGAGGACTTCATCCCTTTGGATGATTCGGACAGCCAGGACAGTTCAGATCGTGTTCCTTCTGAGGACTACAACCCGACTGAGCCTGTGTTGGATCCGACCTCCGTGAGTCCTGTCCGATCTGATTCCGAATTGTCTGGATCTTTGATGCAGTATCTACGAAATAAAGGACTTACTTATTTTAGAAAGGATGAGTCTAAGCCTGCTCCTTCTAAGAGACGACGCTTGGATTTTGAGAGCCCTCACTGTTCTTTTCAGCCAGTGAGGGCCACATCCAACAGACGGCCTAGATTTAAAGTAAGTGTGAGTACTCAGACTGATTCAAACGTGTCTGTTGGTACACAGACCGATGGAACTAAATCCATTGGTGTTCAAACAGATTTTCCTCAGGCCTCTGTGTCTATGTTAAACCGTGGGGTCTCTGTGTTCATTCCCCTTACTGACCTTCCACTAGGAGTCGTCCTAGGCCAGAGAAGGCTTGATATGTAATTTACTTTCTCTAGATGCTTACCCATGGCCCCCTATCTTGTATGTTTTTTTCATTGGGCCTTTATACTGTTATTTTATGTTATTACCATGTAGATACGTATTTTATTTTGTGTCTACTCTTATTAAACTATGTTATTCATAAGCCTGTTTCTGCGTCTTTTTTTTTTTCTCTGTGTCTTTTTTTCTGTGTCTCTTGTTATCAGCTCGTACCAGTCTGCGCTCACACATGTACACTGTCCTGCCTGGAAATTCCCCTTGTCATATAGGCTTCGGGTCAACTTAAATTATTACCTTGTTTTTCTCGCAATCCTGTCATGTATGGTTTTGATGGTTGATTTATAGTTTTGTTTTTCTCGTATCTCCTTGTCAGGTTCATCCAATTATTTTTGATTTCTGGTCTTATGTCTCCCTTATCTTATCTGGTCATCTGTTGGTTCCGGCTACGTCCGGTTCCTGGTTCTTCCATATTTTCATTACCTCATCTAGTTGTCCTTTTATGTACTTCCGATCTTTCCCCCCCACTCTTCACTATGTGTGTGTGTTCAGTTTCTTCGCTATGTCCGGCACCTTAAGTGTGTGTGCTTAGTTCCTTCGCTATGTCCGGCACCTTAAGTGTGTGTGCTTAGTTCCGGCTAATCCGGCACCTGGCGCCTTATCTGGTCTATGTTTTACGACCTGTCATGCTCCTTGGATTCTAGGGACTTTTCCAGTTCCCCCTCAACTCTTGTCTTCTTTTTTTTTATTTTTACTATAATGGTACTTTTATAGTTCTTTTCTATATTTCTACTTGCATAAATATATGTTGATTAAAATTTGCTTACATATTTCCCCCTCTGCGACTTTTAAGTCGCATAATGGACAATACATAAGTAAAGGAAAATACATCAAAAAGAAACACATCAAAGAAAAAAATAAACTTTAGGTGATTATAGTTTCGATTATAGGATTATTATAGTTATTAGATAGCAGTTCCACTAGATATTAGATAATATAGGTATTAGATAATAGTGCCACTTACATATTACCCCCTCAGCCAAGGGATCACCCCACACAACAAGTCCAGTGGCTGAGGAGAACACATTGGGCCCACTCGGTGAGTAAATAAGACAGAGTAATCAAGGGGTAAATAAGCCAATAAATGTTGGTTACTAACATGAGTAAATAGCTGGTAAATATTGAGTAAATAATGGGCATAGATATGAGTTCAGAGGTGGGCGAAAAACCCTCATAACTTAGCCAATCCAGAGGGAAAATTCCACACCTTGCCAGCATTATATGCTCGACAGTGTAAGTATCACCTGAACTTGCCCCTTACATATATATATATATAGTCACGCTTAAACATAGATCGATGGTAACCGTTAAGACTCGTCAAACAGTGAGTTAGGGTCCCTGTAGAATAAAGACAAACAATCCAGATGATCACTACTTCCATCCACCATTAGTTTGCGGTCCTCCTCAGTGTAGTCAAGGATGTGTAAGTCTTTACAAGTCAGGATGAATGATAACGGCCTGACAAAAGGTTCGTCCGCGTTCTGACAAAGAGGATCTAACCAGTGTCCTGGTGCGTGCAGGGCATCCACTGCTCGTTGTGTAGTGATGGGAGTATCAGTCCACAAGACATCCTCTCCCAAACATACCTTAGTAACGACTTTCGTTGCTCTTAGATAGACATGTTCAAATACAAACGTTCCACAGATGCCATTCCGTTCCTCATGTTCCTCAGCGTTGGCGGTCGTACAGAGGCCAAGCTCAAGGTATCTTCCTAGTTGGTAGGTTGTTGTTTCTAGAAGAAGTCCTCGATTCTTGTCAAGGAAAACTGTGTTCTGTTCCCTTGATGTGACCCATTTGATGTCCTGAGTCACTACGTCTGCCATGGTGATGAATTTCGTAGGCCACGTTGGATAGTGTGGATACCAGTCGACCAGGTCGTGTCGTATTTCGTCCCATCTTTTTCTGGGTGCCTGTGCCGTAGCCTGCTTCCAGATCAGGGTGCAGATTGTACAGGTGATTCTCCACTGCAGATACGGCCGCACTTCCCCCTCAGGCACAGGTTCTACAGGGTCCATTCTGTAACACATATATGTATAGCGGAACAACAATACACTTCTACTGACACTAGTTCTATTATCTACTATTATATAATCACTTGGTATAGGTTAATTGGTTAGATGATTGATTTTAGGGCATATAGGTAAAGTGTTGTCAAAATTTTAATATACATGTGATCATTAAGGATATAGTTCGTGGTCCAATGCACAGATGGTTGGTTATTGTTCATCCATTTGCATGTAGATTGATTCATCCACGTCGTCCTCATCATAGGTCCTGTGATACTCCATGACAACAGAGTACTGTCCTACCATTCGTCTGATGCTTGCTCTTGCCAATGGGATGACACAGCATGATAGGATGAGCAAGGTACCTAGCACAATCAGGACAATTGTTCCCATTTTTACTAGTAGTCCATACCAGTTAGAAGGGTTGAGCCAGTCAAACCAGGAAGTCCATGCTGTAGTCTCCTGAGCTTCCTGAGTGACTCTGACATGTTCATCTCTCAACTGTCGCATAGCTTTTAAAATTTTGGTTATGTTACCCTCCGGTCCGGTGTGTCTTGGAATGTACGTGCAGCATTCTTCTCCAATCAGGGCACATACTCCTCGTTGAGGTGCTAGCATCGTGTCCAGGACGAATCTGTTCTGCATAGTCATTAGTGTTGTCTTATCTAACTGTTCTTGTACCAATCCTAGAACACTGAGTGTGTGATTCCAGAATCTCTGTTGATTGTACCATAACAGATTTATCCATCTTGCGTTCTTAGCGATCTGTCCCCATGGGAGGAAGAAAGTCATGAATGCTCCTGCTACCCTGTTTATGACCTCGTGTTCGGTAGGTACGCCTATCGGAATGCCATCCCATGTTACTGATATTCCTCCTTCTCTGTCAAATTCCTCCCACACCCTCAATTCTTCTTTACCAATTCTCTCCGTGAACTTTGTGTCACGTGTGTTTCGGCGTTCGTTCTCATGTCGCAAGCCTACCACGACTAAGTCTCCTCCTAGTAATACGGGAGCACAGCATCCTCCCCAATTCTTTGGTAACGTTTGCCTAACAGTGGTCCCATCGCAGTACCAGAATATGTCTGCCAAGGGTGTGGTTCCCATACTTATGTCGGGTTGCTGTATTTTCACCATCTCACTGCATGATATGTTGTCGGTTTTGCCGTCGCATACATGTCGCATCTCTATAAAGAAACCTGTTGCTGGTTGTGTTTCATTGCAGCTTGGAGATAGATCTCCTATTTCTTCAGTCCCATTTGAACAGATGCATAGAGGATAGGTTTGCTGGACTAGCGTTACTTCTCGCTGGACGGCATCTATTGTGGTCACAGGGCGATATGTACATTTACTTGTATTCTGCATCCATTCAGGGCCATAATGCACTGCAGCTGAGTGCAAAAGACAGCTGATAGGGCATAATTCTGATGTACTGTATGTTGGGTTGTCTGTGCACTCCTTCGTGCCCTGAGTAGGAATTGTATGTAGGGGTTTATTACTTCTATCATGACACACAATGCAGTCTCTTGAGGTCAATGAGTCCGCTGTAAATTTCAACCATTGGAAGAACATGTCATTTTTCCATGTTATATCAGTTTCCGTCAGGTTCTTGGGTGATGCCTTCGTCATCTGAGGGATGATTGTTACATATGATGTCGATTCTTCATCTGAGATTCTGATCTGTTTGTCTGCTCGTGCGTAACATCCCTGCCAATCTGTCAGAATTAAACATGCGCCGCGTATTCTCCCTTTTGCTGATTTATTGAACGCACACCAATTGTTGGGTAATGGTTTTGCTTCAATTACCCAATCTGTCTTAGACATCTGCTGCACTTTATTTTTTTCATCTAGTTCTATATGAATGCGCACTTGTTTGTCCAGCGTCTGCGTCTTGCCCACCTTTATTTGAAACATTGCTGTCCATACTCCAGATCTGTCTAGCATGGACATTCTAGCCGTTCTCCTTGCCCTAGTTATTGAGGCTAATGCGCAGCGTATTTGCCTTTCCTTAGGGTCCCAGCCTGTGCTGGTGTTATCACTCAAAGTGGTTCTGCCATCAATTAGATCTGGCAGTATAATAGTTATTATAATTATAAGCATAATGTTCGGATTATTTTGTAGGTAGTAACGGGGTGGTTTCTTCATTTGGATCACAAAGTCGGCACGTAGGGCTATGGCCTAATAATCTACACAATATATGTCTTGGTGTGTTTTTTGTTGGGTGTGGCCTTACTATTGAGGTCGCTCTTACTATTTTAATCGCTATCTGATCCAGTGTCGGGTTCTAGCTGTTGCCGTATTTCTTCGAGTCTTGCGCGTTTTTCCAGTCGTTGTTTGCCTCGGGCTCTTGTTCTCTGGGCTGGTCCGGCTTGTTCTGCTGCAGCCTCTTCCTCAATGAGTTCCGCTTCCCAGTCCCCTATGTCATCTTGGGGCCACTCTGGCCAGTAACCTTGTTCTTCTTGTTCTTGTTCTTCTAGTTCGATCCACGGCGCCCCTTCGGTATGTTCGTATGGGTCTGGTGCCTGTCTTCTGGGTCTCTCTTCGTGTAGTCCTGATGGCCCTGCTCTTGGAGATTCTTCAGGGACTTCGGGGGGAAACCTGTCTCTTACCTGGTCTGGGTTGGGTGCTTTGCAGCAGTGGTTCAGATGATACCACACGTCTTTTCCTTGTACTTTTACAGCTGTTGGAGTTGCCAACACTACCTTGTAAGGGCCTTCCCTCCTAGCTTGGTTCCACCTTCTTCTAAACACTCGAATAAATACCCAGTCACCAGGCAATACTGTTCTGTTGTCTGCTTCTTCCTCGTCTTCGTTAGCTGGTTGCTGCCTGTTGTCATCGAGTATTGTCGCTCCCTTAACCTGTTGGAAAATAACTTTGTGTATTTCAGATAAGTGTTTCACATAATGGTCAAGTTCGCTTTGTAATTGTTCGAGAGTTGGACCTTTATAGGGTCCTCGAACAAAGGAAGTCAACATTGGTCTGCCAGTAAGCATTTCATGCGGTGTTAAATGCGTGTTTCGGTTAGTTTGCGATCTCATGCACATTAAAGCTAGCGGCAAAGCTTCTAACCAGTTCATGTTTGTGTCTGCACAGATTTTGGCGAGTTTCATCTTAAGTACTCCATTCGCCCTTTCCACCATCCCTTGGGACTGGGGGTGGTAGACACATCCGAATCTATGCTTGATGTTTAACCACTGAGTTACTTTCTGTATTACCTTGTTTGCAAAGTGCTTTCCATTGTCTGAGCTAAGGGTGTCCGGGATTCCAAATCTTGGTATGACCTCTCTACACAAGAATTTTGCTACAGCAGTTGCATCTTCCTTAGCTGTTGCCACAGCTTCTACCCATCTGCTGAATCTATCAACAACTACTAGGATGTATCGTTTTCCTTGGAACCTTGGCTCTCCCATGTCTACAAAATCACACATTATGTGTCTAAACGGTCCCTCTGGTTCTGGGATGTGTCCTATGGGTGAGGTGAAATGCTTTCTATTGTTAAATCTGGCGCATATGTCACAAAATTGAGATAAGGTCCGATGAACCATAGGGCCTAAATAGGGTGACCACCATGCCCTTTGAATCCTCCTTATCACCTCTCCTTTTGCTACATGGTCGTCACCATGAGCTTGTTTTATCAACGTTATGAGAAAGCTTTGCGGTGCTACCAGCCGCCCATCCGCACTGCGCCAAACATTGGTGTCATTGTCTTTCTTTGCTCCCCTAGTTACCCATTTTCGAATTTCTTCACCTGAGGCTGTCGCCTGCATGTCTGCTAAGTGAGTTAAATCTGGTGGGGGCGGTGTATAGTCTTCAGGTCTGAGTATTATTCTCCTTTCCACGTCTGGGTCTACATTGGGTCTAGCGGGGCTCGCGACTGGGGAGCCTGAGCTCGAACTTGAGCTAGAGCTCGAACTGGAGCTGGAGCTAGAGCTTGAACTAGAGCCTGAACTAGAGCCAACGCCGGAGCTTGACCCTTCGTCTCCCTGCGGCTCAGGTTCTGCCTGTGGATCAAGTTCTGCTTGTGGATCAGGCTCTATCTGTGGATTAGGTTCCACTTGTGCAGCTGTTTCAGGCATCATGTTTATCTGCCTTACTGCTGCTTTCTTGGCTGCATCGTCAGCTGCTTCATTTCCATTACTAACGAATGTACCATCCTTTTTGTGTGCTGCGCACTTGACTATGGCTATCTTTAATGGTAATTTGATGGCTCTTAGTAGCTCGGCTATTGCTTCTCCATGCACTACTGATGTTCCATCTGCTCTTTTATACCCTCTTTGTGCCCATATGGGGCCATACAGATGGCATATTCCATATGCATAAGCTGAGTCAGTATATATGGTACACACCTTTCCTTTTGCTAGTTTACAGGCGCTTATCAGAGCAAGTAACTCAGCTAATTGGGCGGAGCAGGGCTGTGGCACATGTTCTGCTTGAGCAATCTTAAAAGCCTCTCCATCCGGAGTCGGTGTCACTACAGCATAGCCTGCTTTATTGCTATCTCCGTCTCTGAAACAGGACCCATCTACAAAGAGTATACAGTCTGACTGTGCCAGAGGCTGATTTTCTAGGTCTTGTCGCGTCTTTAAGTGTTCTGCTGACACTAGATGGCAGTCATGTGGTTCTCCTTCTGCTAGAGTCATTACACGATCTGCGGGGTTAACTGTCTGACACCTACGTACGGTCAACTCAGGTACAGAGAGTATTACATCATATCCTGTTCTTCTTGCATTTGTAATTACAAACGATGGACTGGTCAGTAGTGCGTGCAGCGCATGGGTGGTGTACAGCGTAACTGGGTGTCCCATAGTAATTTTGGCTGCTTTTTGATAAGCAAACGCCGCTGCTGCCACTCCTCGATAACAGGGTGGCATGCCTTTTTCAATATTATCAAGCGCTGTACTGTAATAGGCTATTGGTTGTTTACTGGGCCCTTGCTGTTGAGTCAGAACCCCTGTGGCAAAGCCGCCACGCTCTGAGACGTACAGGTGGAACGGTTTGTTATACTCTGGACTAGCCAACGCTGGTGCTGTGCAGAGTTCTCTTTTTAATTGTTCAAAGGCTTCAACTGCTTCGGGCGTCCACTCTAGTAGTGCACTATTTTTGGTCTGTCCTACTGCCTTGATTAGCGCCCTCAGGGGTGCTGTTTTTAATGCAAAATCACAAATCCAATCTCTACTAAAGCCCACCATGCCTAAGAACGATAACATCTCTTTTATGGAACGCGGTTTGGGGGCTTTCAATATTGCTTCTACGTGTTCGGGAGATATGTGCTTAGATGTTCCCTTCAGAACTCTGCCCAAGTACTCTACCTCCTGTTTGCAAAATTGCAATTTCTCTCTACTTACTTTGTGGCCATTTTCAGCTAATACGGTCAGCACCCGTAGCGAGTCTGCTTCACATTGTTCTCTGGTTGGGCTGCAAATTAGGAGATCGTCACAATATTGAATTAAAGTGCTTTTAATGTTTATCGCAGCTAGATCTTGCGTTAGCACTCGATTAAATATAGATGGGGACTCACAGTAGCCTTGTGGTAAGCGGTTGTACGTATATTGTTGTCCCTCGTAGGTGAAAGCAAACAAGTGTTGTGATGCTGGATGCAGTGGAATACTAAAGAAAGCTGAACATAAGTCTATGACTGTATACCACTGCGTGTCTTCTGGTATATTGGACAACAGAGTGTGAGGATCAGGCACAACAGGCAACTCTGCCTCTACAATTTGATTTATAGCTCGTAAATCATGTACAAGTCTCCACTTGTCTGAGTTGGGCTTCCTGACGGGAAAGATAGGAGTGTTGCAAGAGCTCTTAGTGGTTTTCAATACTCCAGCTTCTAATAAGCCTTCTATAGTGGGTTTTATTCCAGCTATGGCTTGGGGTGTTAGTGGGTACTGTCTTTGATAAGGTAATTTTGCATTTGGTCTTATTTTTATCAAGGCTTGTCCTCCAGACTTAACTACTCCTACGTCAGTAGAGTGTCTTGTCCATAGCTCATCTGGGATTATTTTCAGCAGTTCTTCATCTAACATTCCTTTTCCCTCATCTTCCTGTCCTAACATCCTTACTGTCATTTGTGTGTGCGATGATAACGAGGTGTTACACATCCCCCTCTGAGGGTGTGTTGACAACGGCATGTTCCCATCTATCTCTGTATGCGTTGCCCTCATTCTGTCTATTCCTGAAAAGGTTAGTTTTAAAAATTTCTGATCGTGTGAGATATGTACGGAGGGGTTAGAGGTCTGCGCCCATTCAGTTACTTCGGCTGCTTGTTTAACCATCAGTCCTAGTTCTTTGGACTGCGTTCCTTTTCCCACTAACAATGAGATGTGGGGTGCTGTATTTGGCACTTGATGCCAGTGTTCCATTTGTTCAGTCAAGTGTACAGTGATGGCTGCTCCTGCAGCTCCCACGATTATGTCTCCTAACGTCACATAAGTGATTGTATCTTCCATGACGTCTGTCCACAACTGTGCATATTCTTCATCTTGACTCTCTGTGTCGTAATACATGGTACAGTGTAATGGCAAGGTCACTCTTTTGCAGTCTGGTCGTCGTTGAATGATCCAGTCTTCCCATGTTTCTTGAGCATGTTGAGCTCCTCTGCCTGTGCATAGCATCCAGTAAACCATGTCCATGTTGTGTTGTTTCTCGACAGTCTGCAGGAACTGTCCTATTGTTACACATAATCCTTTATTGTTACATTGAATCTTCGCCTTAAGTTTACACAACAGATCTCTTCCAAGTAAATTAACTGGGGTAGTTGGTGAGAAGAGTAAGGGTGCTATTATAGTGGTGTCTTCTAGTGTTATTAATTGGGGCTCTGTGAAGTGCAATACTTGGGATAGTCCCGAGAAGCCTGTAGTTTTTATCGTACTGCTTGAGAGGGGGAGCTTCGAGCCTTCGCGTCCTACACATGAGTAGGTTGCACCTGTGTCGATCATAAATGGAATTGGTTGTGAATTATTTATAGACACCATGACAGTTGGTTCTTGTTGCGGATGCAGTGTTGAGACGTACTGCATCTGCTCCCCCTCTGGCTTCTCTGGGCCCCGTCAATTCCAGTTTTGAGGTCCCATCCAGGGGCCTGTCCACTGGTTCTGGGGTTGTCCCCGTGCCCATGTTCCAGGGGGTCCCATGTTTCCGGCAGGTGCTTGCGCTGCTCCGTCTGGTCCTCGGGTTTGGGATCCCATCGGCATCCCTCCTGTCATTTGTGGGCAGTTTCGTCTGATATGTCCTGTTCCTCCACATTGCCAGCACTGCATGTTTTGACCTCTTAGGCCCATTGGTCCTGGGGCATTCACTTGCTGTCTCCTGAATTGCGGTTGATACGATCCTCTCTGACCTCGGCCTCCATAGGGCCTGGGGCCCTGCCCTTGCCACCTCATGGGTGGAGCTGGTCCTTGTTGGTTTCCAGGATAGGCATAGATTGGAGGGGCTGCTGGTTGTTGTACTTGCTGCACTTGTGGTGTTGGCCCAGCAGGGGGTGGTGTTGCCTGATTTTCTGGCACCATCACAGCAGCTTGGACTTTTCCTTTTTCTTTTTCTTTTTTCTTCGCGGCTGAGAGTTCCCCCAGCTGTATTTTGTGCAGTTGGGTTGTGATCGATTCAGCTGCTTCTTTGTTCTCCCTCTTTTTCTTCCGATATTGATCCACATGATGTACGATGTGAGCTTGGAATGTGTCCCATGGCAATGTGTTCAGACCCACCACTCCCTCTAGGGCTGTCTGGACCTCTAGAGGCATGCATTTCTTCAGCATCATTCGGAACAGGCTCTTGCTTGTATCTGTTTGGTCCCATGACCCTCCTGTTTCTTCTCTCCACTTGGTTTGGAAGTTATTGATGAACTTTACTGTGTTCTCGTCTTCTCCCAGTGACACTGATTCCAGTTTTCCTGGGTCCATTTTGGTGGGATAGGCTCTTCGTAGGGCATTCCATATTACTGTTCTGTACGCCCCGAATGCAAATGCGTCTCCTGCATTCTGACTTGTCAGTGCCTTCAGACCAGCATCGTCCAGTATTTCCATAGTTTTCACCTTTCCAATTGTTTGGGCTAGCATAGCTTTTACATCTCCAATTGCCAGCAAATATCCAGTAGTTTTTTCTTCAAACTTAGTTATCCACTTTTGTGCTCCGTTGCACAACTCAGGTAGTTGGCCGGCCAGGCCTGTCATGTCCATGAATGACCATGGCACATACTGGCGTTGGGCTCCCTTTATCACGAGAGGACATTGGTTAGCGTTGTAATCTTCTGTGTCCGACATACTTCTTACACACAGTTCATCCCTTTTCTGTTGTCTGGGTTTTCTCCCATAGGTGGGTTTGTGCCAGTCTGGGCTGCCATACCAACTTGATGTTCGTTTTGGACGTGCTGATCTCCTTATCACACTGGGATCTGTCAGGGCTCTCTCGGTCTTTTCCAGGGCACTTTTCGTGTATTGGGTTATTTGGTCCTCACACATGTCTAATCTTTCTTCGGCCTGTTTAAGTGCCTTTTTAATGGACCTCTTATCAATAACTCCTGTATCAGCTACACGAGGAGCCTCATGTCGGCTTCTACTCCTGTATGTCTGCTTTCTATTTCCTGTGTAGCTTTGATCACTGCGTCTTGGGGTGTTCAGCCGGCCTTTCCTTTCTGCCCTTTTCACTGCATCCTCTGTGGGCTCAATGAACATGAACCCCTGTACTTTTCTTTTAACGGCTTTTTCTTGAGCCTCTTCATCTGTTTCGTCTTCTTCCTCGAATTCTGCTCTGTCTTCATCCGTGTCAGACCCCCAATGTGTTGAAGGCGGTGGACTGGATGTCTCGGGTATGTCTTCCTCTTCTCTCTGTTCCTCTTCCTCTTCTTCCTGTTCCATCGTTCTCTTGTCCGGTGTGTAATGCCGTTTGGGTGTGAGCATCTGGGTTTTCTTCAAAAATAGCTCGCTTTGTACCTTCATTCGTTCTAGCTCCTCTTTTCCTGTTAGCTCCTTTTTCTTTTCTTCCCTCAGCCCTTCAGTGCCGTATCTGGTGCCTGCTTCTTGTTGTTGTTCATTTTCAGTTTGTTGTTCTTTCCATTCAGGGTTGTATGGCATCCATCCAGGGGGACATGTTGTCAAGTCAGGGTTGCATGATGTCATTTGGATCTGTCCCATCACTTGTCCCTTAAAGTCCCATGTTCCTTCCTTATTTTCTGTTAACGTTGGGTACATTCCCCTAGCCCTCCGTTGCATGTGTTCCTCAGTGTATGGTGGTGGTCTTTCTATGTCTTCGCTCATCTCATCTTTCTTTTCCTCACGTGCTCCTTCCTCTCTACCTGCTTTTACTTCCTGTTCTTTTTCTTCAGTTGATTTTTTCTTCTCTTTTCTTTTTCCTTCTTTCATAAACCATTCAATAATATCCAACTTACGTTCTAGTTTCATTCTTTCCTTACTGCTTTTTCCTTTAGTAGTATGTCTAAGCATTTCTTTAACTTCATTGCAATGTTCTTCACTGAAGGTTCCTTCTTTGGGCCATTGCAGCTCTCCTGTTGTCCCGTCATGCCATTTTGTCATGCATTTTTTGATGTATTTTTCCTCTTCTTTGTGTTTAGCTATAATTATGTCTGCAGGTGTCACTGGCTTTGGCCAGGTGCTCTTTCCGCGGTGTAGCATCCTCTCCATCACACTCTTTTGTTCCTGTTTATATGTTAAATGTCGATGTCTCTTTTCTCTTTTATTTACTGTCGTTCGTCTGTTGTATACCTTATGCTCGTTGCAGTAGCTCTTCACTATTTGTTTTTCTTTTGTATATTCTCTGAACATTAATTGTCCACTGCTGTCATAATCAGAGGCACAACAACTTTGTCAAGGGTCTGAAAAATTATTTGTCCGTCAGGGCTCACTGGTATCAGAGTAAAATCACTAGTATTATTGTTCAGCCACCACCTGCGACACAGCACTAGCGGACCAGCTTCTGCTTCTATTAATCTGTACCTTTTCACTGTTCGTCCGTTTGGATTCTCGTCTAGGCGTAACACGTCCCAACTTGGGTATGTGCGTAGCAGTGAAATGAGTGAATTTAGACTAGGGGGTCCACCAATTTCTCCTGTTTCTAATGTATAGTCTATTACCTTTAAACGAATTTCTTTAGGCACTAATCCGATGAAAAAGGACATGTCCTCATTCTAAATACGTTGTAAGTATTACAGTGTGTGTATTATTGCCACTACTCAGCACGTCGGGTAGTAGAGATAGTCTGAGCGTCCACGTTCCCTTGCTGTCCTCTATACTATAAAGTAAATCTTTTCCCGAATTATTCAGCAACCACTCATATAAATCATTCCGATGCGATTCTGTTATCCTGTATGTATGCACCCACTTGACTAATATTCCCTCTTCACTTATCTGTTCGTCCCAATATATTTCTGTACTGTATATATGCACCCTCTTGTCTAATATTCCCGCTTCACTTATTTGTTCATCCCAATATATCTCCTCACACTCAGATGTCATGCGTTTTACCTGTATATATATATCTTATCCATGCACACAGATTCTTATACCTAGGTTTTAATGCACACATATAACACGTACACAGTTAACAGAAAACATACAATCCAACAGTACACACAATACAAGCGCTTTTGACAAGTTTTACAGATTTGAGTACTCCAAAATACAATACAAAAAGTTTATCACACACCTGGGCCCAGAACACAAATTCCACCTGTAGGAATTTTCAAACAGCAATCTCCCTTCGTACCCCAGCGATACCTCGTATATTTATATACGGGTTCTAGCCCTAGGGCACGTGATTGCAGTACTGTTCCTAGCGATACCTCACACACGTGGGTTCTAGCCCTAGGACTCAAGGCCTTGAGAACACAGCACAACCAACCACCTACAGGGCTTTTTCCACCTGCTCAGCTCCGCGTCTTAGAAACACCTCACTTTTCAATGAGTTCTATACTTAGCGGCTTATTACAGGACTTTTCCACCTGCCCACGTCTGAGGATTTGCTTTCGTCCTCTACCTAGTGATTTGGCAGGACTTTTTCATCTGGGTCCAGCCCCACTGGTTGGCGATTCCTCGTGTACGGGCTCTGGCCCCAACTCAGTGGCGTTACCTCAGATCTTACAAAACCATCTGGGTCCGGCCCCACCTGTTGGCGATTCCTCTGGTACGGGCTCTAGCCCCAACACGGTGGCGTTACCTCAGATACAAACGTGCGTGCACCACAAATATAAATAAAAACCTTTGGAGATCTCTTATTGTTTTGTTACTTCATCCAGTCTTTTATATCTGACACAAATATAGTGCTTTTCTTATTAATATAGCAACATTCAACAAAAATGTGTTCAATATACCTAAGGAGTTATTCCCTCCAGCTGGAAACACGTACACTAACAGACCATGAACCTCTAATGCAGAAATTTGATAAAACAGGTTTTCTGCTTACCTTTTCTATGTTGGCCAAAGTTGATGGTCTGTCAGCCCACGGTGGTCCCAGGTCCCCAGAGGGGCCGCCCCTCGACGGTAATCGCAGTCGGGGTCACCAATAAATGTGGGAGAAAATTCTTCCACCTTGTTGAAGTTGCCTGAATTTAAAATATCAAATAGTTAACAAATTATTTACAAAGACAATTTAAAGTATAATCAAAGAAGATTTCAGAAACCACTCAGAGCTGGATGAAGTAAGTCAGGTTTATTATTGCCGCAATAAGAACCCAAGTGAGCCAGGCTTAGCAATGCTCTAGATCAAATCACAAGCAGTGCCAAAGTCGGACTGAATTCACAGCAAAAGTCACACACCTTTTATACACTTCAATGAGGAGGAGGGGGGGTCCCGGGGACTCTCCCGAGGGAGGGGGAAGTCCCCGGGGAATTTCCCGACCCCTCCTCTATACACTTTTTTTGCTGACCACATCAAATTTTTTATCCCATTATAATTCATTTCTATCAATTGTTTTATTCCAGTTTCTATCAATTAGTTTTCCATTATAATTATACTTTTGTCATTTAACCCTTTCCTGCGCGTATCTGACTCCTCCTTGCGCTCATCTGACTCCTCCTATGCTTATTAATCTTTCCCATTAAACTTAATTTTCATTAATAATTAGTTTCCATTATCTTTACATTTTTTGTACCTTTTTTATAAAAAAAATATAGGGGTGGCGTTTGTTTTCAAGACTTTTCTTTGTTTGTTTTTGGTTTATTCCTCATTTCTCAAAAGACCAGCCATGGGTAAGCATCTCCCTTCAGTTATATTTATTTACATTAAATATTTTTCCCATTTCAAGGTTTTTAAACACTGTATTCTATTTTATAGCCAATTGCGACTTCTCCATTGAGGACTTCATCCCTTTGGATGATTCGGACAGCCAGGACAGTTCAGATCGTGTTCCTTCTGAGGACTACAACCCGACTGAGCCTGTGTTGGATCCGACCTCCGTGAGTCCTGTCCGATCTGATTCCGAATTGTCTGGATCTTTGATGCAGTATCTACGAAATAAAGGACTTACTTATTTTAGAAAGGATGAGTCTAAGCCTGCTCCTTCTAAGAGACGACGCTTGGATTTTGAGAGCCCTCACTGTTCTTTTCAGCCAGTGAGGGCCACATCCAACAGACGGCCTAGATTTAAAGTAAGTGTGAGTACTCAGACTGATTCAAACGTGTCTGTTGGTACACAGACCGATGGAACTAAATCCATTGGTGTTCAAACAGATTTTCCTCAGGCCTCTGTGTCTATGTTAAACCGTGGGGTCTCTGTGTTCATTCCCCTTACTGACCTTCCACTAGGAGTCGTCCTAGGCCAGAGAAGGCTTGATATGTAATTTACTTTCTCTAGATGCTTACCCATGGCCCCCTATCTTGTATGTTTTTTTCATTGGGCCTTTATACTGTTATTTTATGTTATTACCATGTAGATACGTATTTTATTTTGTGTCTACTCTTATTAAACTATGTTATTCATAAGCCTGTTTCTGCGTCTTTTTTTTTTTCTCTGTGTCTTTTTTTCTGTGTCTCTTGTTATCAGCTCGTACCAGTCTGCGCTCACACATGTACACTGTCCTGCCTGGAAATTCCCCTTGTCATATAGGCTTCGGGTCAACTTAAATTATTACCTTGTTTTTCTCGCAATCCTGTCATGTATGGTTTTGATGGTTGATTTATAGTTTTGTTTTTCTCGTATCTCCTTGTCAGGTTCATCCAATTATTTTTGATTTCTGGTCTTATGTCTCCCTTATCTTATCTGGTCATCTGTTGGTTCCGGCTACGTCCGGTTCCTGGTTCTTCCATATTTTCATTACCTCATCTAGTTGTCCTTTTATGTACTTCCGATCTTTCCCCCCCACTCTTCACTATGTGTGTGTGTTCAGTTTCTTCGCTATGTCCGGCACCTTAAGTGTGTGTGCTTAGTTCCTTCGCTATGTCCGGCACCTTAAGTGTGTGTGCTTAGTTCCGGCTAATCCGGCACCTGGCGCCTTATCTGGTCTATGTTTTACGACCTGTCATGCTCCTTGGATTCTAGGGACTTTTCCAGTTCCCCCTCAACTCTTGTCTTCTTTTTTTTTATTTTTACTATAATGGTACTTTTATAGTTCTTTTCTATATTTCTACTTGCATAAATATATGTTGATTAAAATTTGCTTACAACATTCTCAGGGACATGCTAGGGCGGTGGGTCTTTGCATATCTGGATGACATACTAATTTACTCACGAACTGTTGATGAACACATCCAGCATGTCAGAGCAGTTCTAAAGAGATTACACGCCCATCAATTGTACTGTAAGTTGGAAAAGTGCGCTTTTCACGAGCGCTCCACCACGTTCCTGGGTTTTGTCATCTCGCCCCAGGGTGTGGCCATGGACCCGCAGAAACTTGAAGTTGTGCGTCATTGGCCCCTACCCAAGACCCTCAAGCAACTTCAACGGTTTCTCGGGTTTGCGAACTTCTATCGTCGCTTTATCCGGGACTACAGTACGATTGCCGCCCCCCTAACTGCTCTGACCCGACCCTCATCATCCCCTTTCACTCTCAACACCGTCGCCATCTCAGCTTTCCAGAGACTCTGTCAACGCTTCACCACCGCTCCAATTCTTCTCCATCCAGACGCAAGCAAACCATTCGTTGTGGAGGTGGACGCCTCAGATGTGGGCGCTGGGGCTGTTCTCTCCCAGCGAGGTCCAGATCAGAAACTACACCCCTGTAGTTTCTTCTCCAAAAAATTTGATGCCACTCAGCAGCGATACGGGGTAGGGGACCGCGAGCTGCTGGCCATAAAGTGGGCTTTGGAGGAATGGCGTCACTGGCTCCAGGGCGCCAGGGAGCCATTCATTATCTGGACCGACCATCAAAACCTCATCACCATCCGTAGTCTAAAACAGCTCAATCCGAGGCAGGCGCGATGGGCACTATTCTTTGAACAGTACAACTTCCATCTGTCCTACCGCCCGGGGTCTAAGAACACCAAGGCCGACGCCCTCTCCCGACAGTATGAAGAAGACGTCACCCGGGCGGAACCCGCGCCTGTCCTCCCACCATCCAAAATCATTGCACCTATCCACTGGGATTTGGAGACCAGGGTCCGCCAGGCACAGGCAATGGAGAACGAACCGGCAGGTGCGCCGCCTGGACGTCTCTACGTGCCCCTAACGATGAGAACTGAAGTGATGCAATGGGGCCACACCTCACCCATCTCCGGACACCCAGGCACCCGACGCTCCCTACAATTCATCAAGCGAGCCTTCTGGTGGCCCTCCATGGCCCGGGACATCGGCGAGTTCGTCCAGGCGTGCCCAGTGTGCGCCAGGGCTAAAGACACCAATCAGCCGACCCCGGGGGAACTCCAACCACTCCCTATTCCCCGTCGGCCCTGGTCGCACATTGCCATCGATTTCATCACGGGCCTGCCGGATTCAGAAGGAAAGACTACCATATTGACCATCATCGACCGTTTCTCCAAAGCCGTGCACCTGGTGGCCCTATCCGGACTCCCGTCAGCCAAGGACACTGCGGAGCTGATATTAGAGCACGTAGTCCGCCTGCATGGGTTCCCCAAAGACATCGTCTCGGACAGAGGGCCCCAGTTCACTGCCCGGTTCTGGAAGGCCTTCTGCCGTCTGATCAATTCCACATGCAGCCTATCTTCTGGGTACCATCCCCAGACCAATGGTCAGACGGAGCGGGCCAACCAACAACTGGAGCGCTATTTGAGATGCTTCGTTGCCGATCGCCAGCGCTCCTGGGCTCGCTACCTCTTATGGGCTGAGTTGTCTCACAACCTTCACGTCTCCTCTGCCACCAATCTCAGTCCGTTCGAGGTATGCCACGGTTTCCAACCTCCGATGTTCGAACACCAAGAACCGGAGGTTGACGTACCTTCAGCCCAACAGTTGGTCCGCAGGTGTCGGCGGCTCTGGACCCAAGCCAACCAAGCCATCCAACAAGCCAACACCCGCTATGCTGCTCAACATCGCCGCCGACACCCCCCGGGACGTTTGTATAACGTAGGTGACAAGGTCTGGCTATCTACAAAAAATCTTCATTTACACACAGAGTCAAAGAAGCTATCACCCAGGTTCATCGGACCATATCGCATCCACCTCAGAATCAACCCTGTCACCTACCGGCTCCAGCTGCCTGCGGCGCTCCGAATTCACCCGGTATTTCACACTTCACAGCTCAAACCCTTCACTACATCACCTATGGTTCCACCCACCCCCCCTGCTCCTCCTCCCCGAATCATCGACGGTGGTCCTGCCTATACCGTACGCAGGATCCTGGATTCGCGACCTCGGGGCAGAGGCATCCAATATCTAGTCGACTGGGAGGGTTATGGCCCCGAGGAGCGATCCTGGATTCCGGCCCGGTTCATCCTCGACCCCGAACTCATCAGAGACTACCGTCATAGGGTATCCTCCACCCCAGGACCGTCTGGAGCCGGTCCTGGACAGGGGGGTACTGTCATGCACACTCAATCTGCGCCCGGCACTAGGACCCGGAAGTAAGGCGGGCGCCAAACCAGGAAGTATAAAAGAGGTAAACAAACGATGGCTTACCACTCAGTCATTGAGTTCGCCCGATGCCATTTCGGAATCGTTCGTCAAACTGTGAGTACTCACTTTCTTGGTTTTGTTTCCTGTTTGAGTGTGTGTTTATAGGACGCGGGTTTGATTTGTGTCTTTCCCTTGCTCTTTCTATCGTGAGAGTCCTTAGACTAAATAGCGTGATTATCCTGCCTACTCGTGCACTTCCGCGTTTGGGTTTACCATTCACGCAACAAAGGGCTAACCGCTAAGCTACGTCTTCTGCTCATCTCCGGTTAGTTCGTGACACCTACCACGACTTCAAAGGTCCCAGACACCTCAAATCTCCCCTTTAGCTCTGAAAAACATCCCTCCCCTTGGTAAACACTTTGAGCTCTTTATAGCAAGTCTATTTGGCGCTACGTTTCGGTTTATCTTAACCTTCATCAGGCACAGACTTGCTTTTGAATCTTTCTCCTGGCTGTTTCGATGCTGAAATGGTGAAAACTCTGTTAAATCACCTATTTATTTTCATGGGCTCCGCCCCTTGTTGAAAAAAATGCCCCTTAAAATACAACCAAGGAAAAATAATTTGCTTTTCCCTTTTTCCTTAAAGCATTTCTTTTTGTAATTTAGCTTTAGGAATTAAGTGCACCAGGTAAATATTTTATTTTACTTTACCAAAAATGTCCCATAATTTTTATGGTTCTATTTTTCCTTTTTTCAGGAATTTTGACCATCAGGACAGGTAAGTACAACAGGTAAGTATTTTTCTTTGTAGTATTCATTGTTGCTTTACCTGTTTTTCAGCTTTAATTTGTTGTTGTTTTCTGTTTTTCAGGCTAGTGGAAGACAAAGAGATGATCCAAGTCCAACTCCATCGGGTGGCACTGGCTGGGTTAGGTTTTTGTGAAAGACTGTGGTTCCAAAAACCCGCAAAGAACCCAAGTGGGGTTAGGATTAGGGAAAAAGTGGGGTAGGGGTTAAGAAAATTAGGTTAACGGTCCCGGGGCAGGGTCCAAGGCAGGGAACTTTGGGGATAGGGTGGGATTTGGGGATAGGATAGGAAAACTCGGGTCTCTGTAGGCCTAGAACCAACATTGTGCACTGGCCTACCACGACTTCAAAGGTCCCAGACACCTCAAATCTCCCCTTTAGCTCTGAAAAACATCCCTCCCCTTGGTAAACACTTTGAGCTCTTTATAGCAAGTCTATTTGGCGCTACGTTTCGGTTTATCTTAACCTTCATCAGGCACAGACTTGCTTTTGAATCTTTCTCCTGGCTGTTTCGATGCTGAAATGGTGAAAACTCTGTTAAATCACCTATTTATTTTCATGGGCTCCGCCCCTTGTTGAAAAAAATGCCCCTTAAAATACAACCAAGGAAAAATAATTTGCTTTTCCCTTTTTCCTTAAAGCATTTTCTTTTTGTAATTTAGCTTTAGGAATTAAGTGCACCAGGTAAATATTTTATTTTACTTCACCAAAAATGTCCCATAATTTTTATGGTTCTATTTTTCCTTTTTTCAGGAATTTTGACCATCAGGACAGGTAAGTACAACAGGTAAGTATTTTTCTTTGTAGTATTCATTGTTGCTTTACCTGTTTTTCAGCTTTAATTTGTTGTTGTTTTCTGTTTTTCAGGCTAGTGGAAGACAAAGAGATGATCCAAGTCCAACTCCATCGGGTGGCACTGGCTGGGTTAGGTTTTTGTGAAAGACTGTGGTTCCAAAAACCCGCAAAGAACCCAAGTGGGGTTAGGATTAGGGAAAAAGTGGGGTAGGGGTTAAGAAAATTAGGTTAACGGTCCCGGGGCAGGGTCCAAGGCAGGGAACTTTGGGGATAGGGTGGGATTTGGGGATAGGATAGGAAACCTCGGGTCTCTGTAGGCCTAGAACCAACATTGTGCACTGGCCTACCACGACTTCAAAGGTCCCAGACACCTCAAATCTCCCCTTTAGCTCTGAAAAACATCCCTCCCCTTGGTAAACACTTTGAGCTCTTTATAGCAAGTCTATTTGGCGCTACGTTTCGGTTTATCTTAACCTTCATCAGGCACAGACTTGCTTTTGAATCTTTCTCCTGGCTGTTTCGATGCTGAAATGGTGAAAACTCTGTTAAATCACCTATTTATTTTCATGGGCTCCGCCCCTTGTTGAAAAAAATGCCCCTTAAAATACAACCAAGGAAAAATAATTTGCTTTTCCCTTTTTCCTTAAAGCATTTTCTTTTTGTAATTTAGCTTTAGGAATTAAGTGCACCAGGTAAATATTTTATTTTACTTTACCAAAAATGTCCCATAATTTTTATGGTTCTATTTTTCCTTTTTTCAGGAATTTTGACCATCAGGACAGGTAAGTACAACAGGTAAGTATTTTTCTTTGTAGTATTCATTGTTGCTTTACCTGTTTTTCAGCTTTAATTTGTTGTTGTTTTCTGTTTTTCAGGCTAGTGGAAGACAAAGAGATGATCCAAGTCCAACTCCATCGGGTGGCACTGGCTGGGTTAGGTTTTTGTGAAAGACTGTGGTTCCAAAAACCCGCAAAGAACCCAAGTGGGGTTAGGATTAGGGAAAAAGTGGGGTAGGGGTTAAGAAAATTAGGTTAACGGTCCCGGGGCAGGGTCCAAGGCAGGGAACTTTGGGGATAGGGTGGGATTTGGGGATAGGATAGGAAAACTCGGGTCTCTGTAGGCCTAGAACCAACATTGTGCACTGGCCTACCACGACTTCAAAGGTCCCAGACACCTCAAATCTCCCCTTTAGCTCTGAAAAACATCCCTCCCCTTGGTAAACACTTTGAGCTCTTTATAGCAAGTCTATTTGGCGCTACGTTTCGGTTTATCTTAACCTTCATCAGGCACAGACTTGCTTTTGAATCTTTCTCCTGGCTGTTTCGATGCTGAAATGGTGAAAACTCTGTTAAATCACCTATTTATTTTCATGGGCTCCGCCCCTTGTTGAAAAAAATGCCCCTTAAAATACAACCAAGGAAAAATAATTTGCTTTTCCCTTTTTCCTTAAAGCATTTTCTTTTTGTAATTTAGCTTTAGGAATTAAGTGCACCAGGTAAATATTTTATTTTACTTCACCAAAAATGTCCCATAATTTTTATGGTTCTATTTTTCCTTTTTTCAGGAATTTTGACCATCAGGACAGGTAAGTACAACAGGTAAGTATTTTTCTTTGTAGTATTCATTGTTGCTTTACCTGTTTTTCAGCTTTAATTTGTTGTTGTTTTCTGTTTTTCAGGCTAGTGGAAGACAAAGAGATGATCCAAGTCCAACTCCATCGGGTGGCACTGGCTGGGTTAGGTTTTTGTGAAAGACTGTGGTTCCAAAAACCCGCAAAGAACCCAAGTGGGGTTAGGATTAGGGAAAAAGTGGGGTAGGGGTTAAGAAAATTAGGTTAACGGTCCCGGGGCAGGGTCCAAGGCAGGGAACTTTGGGGATAGGGTGGGATTTGGGGATAGGATAGGAAACCTCGGGTCTCTGTAGGCCTAGAACCAACATTGTGCACTGGCCTACCACGACTTCAAAGGTCCCAGACACCTCAAATCTCCCCTTTAGCTCTGAAAAACATCCCTCCCCTTGGTAAACACTTTGAGCTCTTTATAGCAAGTCTATTTGGCGCTACGTTTCGGTTTATCTTAACCTTCATCAGGCACAGACTTGCTTTTGAATCTTTCTCCTGGCTGTTTCGATGCTGAAATGGTGAAAACTCTGTTAAATCACCTATTTATTTTCATGGGCTCCGCCCCTTGTTGAAAAAAATGCCCCTTAAAATACAACCAAGGAAAAATAATTTGCTTTTCCCTTTTTCCTTAAAGCATTTTCTTTTTGTAATTTAGCTTTAGGAATTAAGTGCACCAGGTAAATATTTTATTTTACTTTACCAAAAATGTCCCATAATTTTTATGGTTCTATTTTTCCTTTTTTCAGGAATTTTGACCATCAGGACAGGTAAGTACAACAGGTAAGTATTTTTCTTTGTAGTATTCATTGTTGCTTTACCTGTTTTTCAGCTTTAATTTGTTGTTGTTTTCTGTTTTTCAGGCTAGTGGAAGACAAAGAGATGATCCAAGTCCAACTCCATCGGGTGGCACTGGCTGGGTTAGGTTTTTGTGAAAGACTGTGGTTCCAAAAACCCGCAAAGAACCCAAGTGGGGTTAGGATTAGGGAAAAAGTGGGGTAGGGGTTAAGAAAATTAGGTTAACGGTCCCGGGGCAGGGTCCAAGGCAGGGAACTTTGGGGATAGGGTGGGATTTGGGGATAGGATAGGAAAACTCGGGTCTCTGTAGGCCTAGAACCAACATTGTGCACTGGCCTACCACGACTTCAAAGGTCCCAGACACCTCAAATCTCCCCTTTAGCTCTGAAAAACATCCCTCCCCTTGGTAAACACTTTGAGCTCTTTATAGCAAGTCTATTTGGCGCTACGTTTCGGTTTATCTTAACCTTCATCAGGCACAGACTTGCTTTTGAATCTTTCTCCTGGCTGTTTCGATGCTGAAATGGTGAAAACTCTGTTAAATCACCTATTTATTTTCATGGGCTCCGCCCCTTGTTGAAAAAAATGCCCCTTAAAATACAACCAAGGAAAAATAATTTGCTTTTCCCTTTTTCCTTAAAGCATTTTCTTTTTGTAATTTAGCTTTAGGAATTAAGTGCACCAGGTAAATATTTTATTTTACTTTCCCTTTTTCCTTAAAGCATTTTCTTTTTGTAATTTCTTAAAGCATTTAGGGTTAGGGTTAGGGTTAGGGTAAAGTAAAATAATCCACTGTCCCGGGAAGGACCCGGAACCAGCGTTGTGCACGGGCCAGCCACTCAGGCCTCATTTTCAGCCTTCTCCATTATGACGGTCGACCAGTGTCGCCTGTTTAGGGTTTAAGAGCTAAAGACTCCGCTTTTAGCTAAGCTGTTGTAAAGACCCTCCATGAGCCGAGATACCCGCTTAAGGGTTAAAATTAAAATCAGGGCCTGGGGGTTAAGATTCGGGGTCATTTCTAGTTAAAGTCACGCCATTATACGCAAAGGCTGAAGTGTTTTGAGCTACGTAAAATTAGAGTAAATGCCTGTTGGCTTTAAGGTCAAACATAGGTACCGAGTAAGGTGAGGGTTTTGGAAAAGGGGTAAGGTTGAAGACATTAAGGGTAACGGTCCCGGGACAGGGTCCAAGGCAAGGAACTTTGGGGATAGGATGGGTATGGGGATAGGTTGGGAAGACTCGGTTCCCTGCAAACCTGGAACCTAAAGTTAAAAGTCCGAGGTCAACTAGGTTTACGGTTAATGTTTAGACTTTAAACATTGTATTTGAAACTAATAGGGTTCTAAGAGTTAGGGTTAAAACTGACGGTTATGTTCTGAGTTTAAGGTTTAGGCGTAGGGTTCAAAACTGACGGTTATGTTTTAGGTTTGAAGTTTAGGATTAGGATTCTAAATAAGCGGCTGAAGACACTGACGGTTATATTTTGGGTTCAGGTATGAGAGACGCACTAAATCCTTTTTAAGGTTAAAGGTGTGAGCTAAGATTAAGGTACCCTTTAACCCAACGACATCCTAAATTGTGAGACACGTCATCAGTAGTAAACCATAGAGTCACAGGGTGTTTCGGCCTTTTATTACTAGACACCCTCTTCTATGGCGGCCGGCCGTAGGTCGATCAGTCCTAGGCCCGTGTCTCATAACCAATTGAATAAGTAATTCATGTTTATTAATTTATTGATTTAAAATTTAAATTTTAATAAATGAACCTTTTTAAAGTCCTTTTTATAATACTGGTGTAATTAAAGAATATAGAACTAAGGTTTGAATTCATTGAAATTATCCTAATACAACCTGAACCATCATGCAATCACTTCTAAAGTATTATTTGTTTTAAATATTAATGTAAACATTAAAGATTTAAATTTACTGAAATTATCCTAATACAGCCTAAACCATCTTACAATTAACCTCTTAAACATATTACACACAGTGAAGACTGGTAGATAACCATGACTCACCCTCTCTGCCAGTGGCCCTTTTGTTAACACCGCTAGGTTTCCGGAACCACTTGGGCAGAGTGTTGCACCAGGAAGTGTGTGGAGAGACCGTCTTATCTCAGTGGATGACCCCGAAATCAGATCAACAACCTTCTGCTGGAATAGCCTCCTGAGGAAAATTCTGTCAGAATGACAGTAAAAATCCCCAGCCATGTTAAACCTTAATGGAAGGCCAATCCAGGTCCTTGATCTGTATATTTTTAACACTGATGGTAGATTTTACATTTTTATTGTGTTATTCAGTTATTTGTTATTTCCATTCAGTGTGTCACAAACATCATGTTGCAAAAAACGGCACGACTCTGTCTTTTTCCGTTTAGGAGTTATTTATTAAAATATACTCCAGATTTAAGTTACCCATGAGGCTCTGGGGCACAGACAATTGTGCAATGCCAATAGGGTAAAAAATTCGAATTAACGGCGGCACGCCCCTAAGGTGAAAATTGGAGATTTTATAGTTTAAAATATCTAATAAACATCTCTAATTAAATGTTTTAGGCCACAGTTGCAGCCCAAATATTTTATATCAAGGAAGATCACAGTTGCAATCACCCTCATTTATCAAATTAGCAATCTTTTATCTGTTTAATAAATAAATAAATGAGATTTTATTTTGATAAAAATATTTTAAGTCAAGGAAGATCACAGTTGCAATCACCCTCATTTATCAAACTTATCAACCTTTTATCTGTGTAATAAATAAATAAATAAATAAATAAATAAATAAATAAGATTTTGTTTTTATTTTTATTTTGCTAAAAAGTCTAATAATCTACGACGCAATATACATTAAAATCCCAGATTTCCGATCGCTGCTAAAGTAAGAATATTATGATTTTAAATTAAAATATCTATTAATCGTCTCTAATTTGCGGTTCGGGCCAAAGTTTCAGCCAAAACATTTTATAACAGAGTGAATTACAGTTGCCATTCACCCTCGTTTCCCTACTAAGCGATGTTTGACCTATTTTGTAAATAAATTACATCAAGTATTAAGATTATACAAAGGCCTAATAACCTACGACGCATGTTTAATCACTCGTGCCTGAGCTTTAACGCTCTAAGTGGGACAGATTGGACCAGCAGACGCCTATTTAGGGGTCCCGGAAGGCCGACGGGGATCAATTAAGGATGCCCCAGGACAGCATTGGGCGACAGGTTGAGGCACGCAACCAGAGCCTAAGCTAAGGGTTAGGGTTAGGGTTAGGGGGTTAGGGTTAGGGTAAAGTAAAATAATCCACTGTCCCGGGAAGGACCCGGAACCAGCGTTGTGCACGGGCCAGCCACTCAGGCCTCATTTTCAGCCTTCTCCATTATGACGGTCGACCAGTGTCGCCTGTTTAGGGTTTAAGAGCTAAAGACTCCGCTTTTAGCTAAGCTGTTGTAAAGACCCTCCATGAGCCGAGATACCCGCTTAAGGGTTAAAATTAAAATCAGGGCCTGGGGGTTAAGATTCGGGGTCATTTCTAGTTAAAGTCACGCCATTATACGCAAAGGCTGAAGTGTTTTGAGCTAAGTAAAATTAGAGTAAATGCCTGTTGGCTTTAAGGTCAAACATAGGCACCGAGTAAGGTGAGGGTTTTGGAAAAGGGGTAAGGTTGAAGACATTAAGGGTAACGGTCCCGGGACAGGGTCCAAGGCAAGGAACTTTGGGGATAGGATGGGTATGGGGATAGGTTGGGAAGACTCGGTTCCCTGCAGACCTGGAACCTAAAGTTAAAAGTCCGAGGTCAACTAGGTTTACGGTTAATGTTTAGACTTTAAACATTGTATTTGAAACTAATAGGGTTCTAAGAGTTAGGGTTAAAACTGACGGTTATGTTCTGAGTTTAAGGTTTAGGCGTAGGGTTCAAAACTGACGGTTATGTTTTAGGTTTGAAGTTTAGGATTAGGATTCTAAATAAGCGGCTGAAGACACTGACGGTTATATTTTGGGTTCAGGTATGAGAGACGCACTAAATCCTTTTTAAGGTTAAAGGTGTGAGCTAAGATTAAGGTACCCTTTAACCCAACGACATCCTAAATTGTGAGACACGTCATCAGTAGTGAACCATAGAGTCACAGGGTGTTTCGGCCTTTTATTACTAGACACCCTCTTCTATGGCGGCCGGCCGTAGGTCGATCAGTCCTAGGCCCGTGTCTCATAACCAATTGAATAAGTAATTCATGTTTATTAATTTATTGATTTAAAATTTAAATTTTAATAAATGAACCTTCTTAAAGTCCTTTTTATAATACTGGTGTAATTAAAGAATATAGAACTAAGGTTTGAATTCATTGAAATTATCCTAATACAACCTGAACCATCATGCAATCACTTCTAAAGTATTATTTGTTTTAAATATTAATGTAAACATTAAAGATTTAAATTTACTGAAATTATCCTAATACAGCCTAAACCATCTTACAATTAACCTCTTAAACATATTACACACAGTGAAGACTGGTAGATAACCATGACTCACCCTCTCTGCCAGTGGCCCTTTTGTTAACACCGCTAGGTTTCCGGAACCACTTGGGCAGAGTGTTGCACCAGGAAGTGTGTGGAGAGACCGTCTTATCTCAGTGGATGACCCCGAAATCAGATCAACAACCTTCTGCTGGAATAGCCTCCTGAGGAAAATTCTGTCAGAATGACAGTAAAAATCCCCAGCCATGTTAAACCTTAATGGAAGGCCAATCCAGGTCCTTGATCTGTATATTTTTAACACTGATGGTAGATTTTAAATTTTTATTGTGTTATTCAGTTATTTGTTATTTCCATTCAGTGTGTCACAAACATCATGTTGCAAAAAACGGCACGACTCTATCTTTTTCCGTTTAGGAGTTATTTATTAAAATATACTCCAGATTTAAGTTACCCATGAGGCTCTGGGGCACAGACAATTGTGCAATGCCAATAGGGTAAAAAATTCGAATTAACGGCGGCACGCCCCTAAGGTGAAAATTGGAGATTTTATAGTTTAAAATATCTAATAAACATCTCTAATTAAATGTTTTAGGCCACAGTTGCAGCCCAAATATTTTATATCAAGGAAGATCACAGTTGCAATCACCCTCATTTATCAAATTAGCAATCTTTTATCTGTTTAATAAATAAATAAATGAGATTTTATTTTGATAAAAATATTTTAAGTCAAGGAAGATCACAGTTGCAATCACCCTCATTTATCAAACTTATCAACCTTTTATCTGTGTAATAAATAAATAAATAAATAAATAAATAAGATTTTGTTTTTATTTTTATTTTGCTAAAAAGTCTAATAATCTACGACGCAATATACATTAAAATCCCAGATTTCCGATCGCTGCTAAAGTAAGAATATTATGATTTTAAATTAAAATATCTATTAATCGTCTCTAATTTGCGGTTCGGGCCAAAGTTTCAGCCCAAACATTTTATAACAGAGTGAATTACAGTTGCCATTCACCCTCGTTTCCCTACTAAGCGATGTTTGACCTATTTTGTAAATAAATTACATCAAGTATTAAGATTATACAAAGGCCTAATAACCTACGACGCATGTTTAATCACTCGTGCCTGAGCTTTAACGCTCTGAGTGGGACAGATTGGACCGGCAGACGCCTATTTAGGGGTCCCGGAAGGCCGACGGGGATCAATTAAGGATGCCCCAGGACAGCATTGGGCGACAGGTTGAGGCACGCAACCAGAGCCTAAGCTAAGACATCGCCTATCGGCTCGGGGTGGACTGAACCTCCGAGGATGGCATGAGATCGCGGGTCATGTTCGGCCTACTCCTTCTGTCCGAGGGTGGCACGGACCCCTACACTAGATTCGGGCTAATCCCAAATCGTGCTCCAGACGCACGCCCACTGAACCTTGACACCGTATGCGCTTACGCCCGAGGTCTAACGTCCCATCATATCTCCCTCGCCGATGCAGTCGAGCCCGTTTGTTCGGCCGCCCTAAACAACGGATCACCCGTGTCTCTCGGTCCAATCATTACAGCACGTGCTCGTGAATAAGCAGCGAAACTGTTGTCCCCAGCTAATAGGGTGTCTAGGTGAGTATCTATATTAAAATGATATCACCTTCTATATAGTGAGGTTAACAATTAAGATAATGTTTTAACCTCTACTCACCAGGACATGGAGATGGCTTCCAACAAGGTGACCGAGGGCGGCACTGGCTGGGTTAGGGTAAAGTAAAATAATCCACTGTCCCGGGAAGGACCCGGAACCAGCGTTGTGCACGGGCCAGCCACTCAGGCCTCATTTTCAGCCTTCTCCATTATGACGGTCGACCAGTGTCGCCTGTTTAGGGTTTAAGAGCTAAAGACTCCGCTTTTAGCTAAGCTGTTGTAAAGACCCTCCATGAGCCGAGATACCCGCTTAAGGGTTAAAATTAAAATCAGGGCCTGGGGGTTAAGATTCGGGGTCATTTCTAGTTAAAGTCACGCCATTATACGCAAAGGCTGAAGTGTTTTGAGCTACGTAAAATTAGAGTAAATGCCTGTTGGCTTTAAGGTCAAACATAGGTACCGAGTAAGGTGAGGGTTTTGGAAAAGGGGTAAGGTTGAAGACATTAAGGGTAACGGTCCCGGGACAGGGTCCAAGGCAAGGAACTTTGGGGATAGGATGGGTAGGGTTAGGGTTAGGGTTAGGGTTAGGTTTTTGTAAAAGACTGTGGTTCCAAAAACCCGCAAAGAACCCAAGTGGGGTTAGGATTAGGGAAAAAGGGGGGTAGGGGTTAAGAAAATTAGGTTAACGGTCCCGGGGCAGGGTCCAAGGCAGGGAACTTTGGGGATAGGGTGGGATTTGGGGATAGGATAGGAAAACTCGGGTCTCTGTAGGCCTAGAACCAACATTGTGCACTGGCCTACCACGACTTCAAAGGTCCCAGACACCTCAAATCTCCCCTTTAGCTCTGAAAAACATCCCTCCCCTTGGTAAACACTTTGAGCTCTTTATAGCAAGTCTATTTGGCGCTACGTTTCGGTTTATCTTAACCTTCATCAGGCATAGACTTGCTTTTAAATCTTTCTCCTGGCTGTTTCGATGCTGAAATGGTGAAAACTCTGTTAAATCACCTATTTATTTTCATGGGCTCCGCCCCCTTGTTGAAAAAAATGCCCCTTAAAATACAACCAAGGAAAAATAATTTGCTTTTCCCTTTTTCCTTAAAGCATTTTCTTTTTGTAATTTAGCTTTAGGAATTAAGTGCACCAGGTAAATATTTTATTTTACTTTACCAAAAATGTCCCATAATTTTTATGGTTCTATTTTTCCTTTTTTCAGGAATTTTGACCATCAGGACAGGTAAGTACAACAGGTAAGTATTTTTCTTTGTAGTATTCATTGTTGCTTTACCTGTTTTTCAGCTTTAATTTGTTGTTGTTTTCTGTTTTTCAGGCTAGTGGAAGACAAAGAGATGATCCAAGTCCAACTCCATCGGGTGGCACTGGCTGGGTTAGGTTTTTGTAAAAGACTGTGGTTCCAAAAACCCGCAAAGAACCCAAGTGGGGTTAGGATTAGGGAAAAAGGGGGGTAGGGGTTAAGAAAATTAGGTTAACGGTCCCGGGGCAGGGTCCAAGGCAGGGAACTTTGGGGATAGGGTGGGATTTGGGGATAGGATAGGAAAACTCGGGTCTCTGTAGGCCTAGAACCAACATTGTGCACTGGCCTACCACGACTTCAAAGGTCCCAGACACCTCAAATCTCCCCTTTAGCTCTGAAAAACATCCCTCCCCTTGGTAAACACTTTGAGCTCTTTATAGCAAGTCTATTTGGCGCTACGTTTCGGTTTATCTTAACCTTCATCAGGCATAGACTTGCTTTTAAATCTTTCTCCTGGCTGTTTCGATGCTGAAATGGTGAAAACTCTGTTAAATCACCTATTTATTTTCATGGGCTCCGCCCCCTTGTTGAAAAAAATGCCCCTTAAAATACAACCAAGGAAAAATAATTTGCTTTTCCCTTTTTCCTTAAAGCATTTTCTTTTTGTAATTTAGCTTTAGGAATTAAGTGCACCAGGTAAATATTTTATTTTACTTTACCAAAAATGTCCCATAATTTTTATGGTTCTATTTTTCCTTTTTTCAGGAATTTTGACCATCAGGACAGGTAAGTACAACAGGTAAGTATTTTTCTTTGTAGTATTCATTGTTGCTTTACCTGTTTTTCAGCTTTAATTTGTTGTTGTTTTCTGTTTTTCAGGCTAGTGGAAGACAAAGAGATGATCCAAGTCCAACTCCATCGGGTGGCACTGGCTGGGTTAGGTTTTTGTAAAAGACTGTGGTTCCAAAAACCCGCAAAGAACCCAAGTGGGGTTAGGATTAGGGAAAAAGGGGGGTAGGGGTTAAGAAAATTAGGTTAACGGTCCCGGGGCAGGGTCCAAGGCAGGGAACTTTGGGGATAGGGTGGGATTTGGGGATAGGATAGGAAAACTCGGGTCTCTGTAGGCCTAGAACCAACATTGTGCACTGGCCTACCACGACTTCAAAGGTCCCAGACACCTCAAATCTCCCCTTTAGCTCTGAAAAACATCCCTCCCCTTGGTAAACACTTTGAGCTCTTTATAGCAAGTCTATTTGGCGCTACGTTTCGGTTTATCTTAACCTTCATCAGGCATAGACTTGCTTTTAAATCTTTCTCCTGGCTGTTTCGATGCTGAAATGGTGAAAACTCTGTTAAATCACCTATTTATTTTCATGGGCTCCGCCCCCTTGTTGAAAAAAATGCCCCTTAAAATACAACCAAGGAAAAATAATTTGCTTTTCCCTTTTTCCTTAAAGCATTTTCTTTTTGTAATTTAGCTTTAGGAATTAAGTGCACCAGGTAAATATTTTATTTTACTTTACCAAAAATGTCCCATAATTTTTATGGTTCTATTTTTCCTTTTTTCAGGAATTTTGACCATCAGGACAGGTAAGTACAACAGGTAAGTATTTTTCTTTGTAGTATTCATTGTTGCTTTACCTGTTTTTCAGCTTTAATTTGTTGTTGTTTTCTGTTTTTCAGGCTAGTGGAAGACAAAGAGATGATCCAAGTCCAACTCCATCGGGTGGCACTGGCTGGGTTAGGTTTTTGTAAAAGACTGTGGTTCCAAAAACCCGCAAAGAACCCAAGTGGGGTTAGGATTAGGGAAAAAGGGGGGTAGGGGTTAAGAAAATTAGGTTAACGGTCCCGGGGCAGGGTCCAAGGCAGGGAACTTTGGGGATAGGGTGGGATTTGGGGATAGGATAGGAAAACTCGGGTCTCTGTAGGCCTAGAACCAACATTGTGCACTGGCCTACCACGACTTCAAAGGTCCCAGACACCTCAAATCTCCCCTTTAGCTCTGAAAAACATCCCTCCCCTTGGTAAACACTTTGAGCTCTTTATAGCAAGTCTATTTGGCGCTACGTTTCGGTTTATCTTAACCTTCATCAGGCATAGACTTGCTTTTAAATCTTTCTCCTGGCTGTTTCGATGCTGAAATGGTGAAAACTCTGTTAAATCACCTATTTATTTTCATGGGCTCCGCCCCCTTGTTGAAAAAAATGCCCCTTAAAATACAACCAAGGAAAAATAATTTGCTTTTCCCTTTTTCCTTAAAGCATTTTCTTTTTGTAATTTAGCTTTAGGAATTAAGTGCACCAGGTAAATATTTTATTTTACTTTACCAAAAATGTCCCATAATTTTTATGGTTCTATTTTTCCTTTTTTCAGGAATTTTGACCATCAGGACAGGTAAGTACAACAGGTAAGTATTTTTCTTTGTAGTATTCATTGTTGCTTTACCTGTTTTTCAGCTTTAATTTGTTGTTGTTTTCTGTTTTTCAGGCTAGTGGAAGACAAAGAGATGATCCAAGTCCAACTCCATCGGGTGGCACTGGCTGGGTTAGGTTTTTGTAAAAGACTGTGGTTCCAAAAACCCGCAAAGAACCCAAGTGGGGTTAGGATTAGGGAAAAAGGGGGGTAGGGGTTAAGAAAATTAGGTTAACGGTCCCGGGGCAGGGTCCAAGGCAGGGAACTTTGGGGATAGGGTGGGATTTGGGGATAGGATAGGAAAACTCGGGTCTCTGTAGGCCTAGAACCAACATTGTGCACTGGCCTACCACGACTTCAAAGGTCCCAGACACCTCAAATCTCCCCTTTAGCTCTGAAAAACATCCCTCCCCTTGGTAAACACTTTGAGCTCTTTATAGCAAGTCTATTTGGCGCTACGTTTCGGTTTATCTTAACCTTCATCAGGCATAGACTTGCTTTTAAATCTTTCTCCTGGCTGTTTCGATGCTGAAATGGTGAAAACTCTGTTAAATCACCTATTTATTTTCATGGGCTCCGCCCCCTTGTTGAAAAAAATGCCCCTTAAAATACAACCAAGGAAAAATAATTTGCTTTTCCCTTTTTCCTTAAAGCATTTTCTTTTTGTAATTTAGCTTTAGGAATTAAGTGCACCAGGTAAATATTTTATTTTACTTTACCAAAAATGTCCCATAATTTTTATGGTTCTATTTTTCCTTTTTTCAGGAATTTTGACCATCAGGACAGGTAAGTACAACAGGTAAGTATTTTTCTTTGTAGTATTCATTGTTGCTTTACCTGTTTTTCAGCTTTAATTTGTTGTTGTTTTCTGTTTTTCAGGCTAGTGGAAGACAAAGAGATGATCCAAGTCCAACTCCATCGGGTGGCACTGGCTGGGTTAGGTTTTTGTAAAAGACTGTGGTTCCAAAAACCCGCAAAGAACCCAAGTGGGGTTAGGATTAGGGAAAAAGGGGGGTAGGGGTTAAGAAAATTAGGTTAACGGTCCCGGGGCAGGGTCCAAGGCAGGGAACTTTGGGGATAGGGTGGGATTTGGGGATAGGATAGGAAAACTCGGGTCTCTGTAGGCCTAGAACCAACATTGTGCACTGGCCTACCACGACTTCAAAGGTCCCAGACACCTCAAATCTCCCCTTTAGCTCTGAAAAACATCCCTCCCCTTGGTAAACACTTTGAGCTCTTTATAGCAAGTCTATTTGGCGCTACGTTTCGGTTTATCTTAACCTTCATCAGGCATAGACTTGCTTTTAAATCTTTCTCCTGGCTGTTTCGATGCTGAAATGGTGAAAACTCTGTTAAATCACCTATTTATTTTCATGGGCTCCGCCCCCTTGTTGAAAAAAATGCCCCTTAAAATACAACCAAGGAAAAATAATTTGCTTTTCCCTTTTTCCTTAAAGCATTTTCTTTTTGTAATTTAGCTTTAGGAATTAAGTGCACCAGGTAAATATTTTATTTTACTTTACCAAAAATGTCCCATAATTTTTATGGTTCTATTTTTCCTTTTTTCAGGAATTTTGACCATCAGGACAGGTAAGTACAACAGGTAAGTATTTTTCTTTGTAGTATTCATTGTTGCTTTACCTGTTTTTCAGCTTTAATTTGTTGTTGTTTTCTGTTTTTCAGGCTAGTGGAAGACAAAGAGATGATCCAAGTCCAACTCCATCGGGTGGCACTGGCTGGGTTAGGTTTTTGTAAAAGACTGTGGTTCCAAAAACCCGCAAAGAACCCAAGTGGGGTTAGGATTAGGGAAAAAGGGGGGTAGGGGTTAAGAAAATTAGGTTAACGGTCCCGGGGCAGGGTCCAAGGCAGGGAACTTTGGGGATAGGGTGGGATTTGGGGATAGGATAGGAAAACTCGGGTCTCTGTAGGCCTAGAACCAACATTGTGCACTGGCCTACCACGACTTCAAAGGTCCCAGACACCTCAAATCTCCCCTTTAGCTCTGAAAAACATCCCTCCCCTTGGTAAACACTTTGAGCTCTTTATAGCAAGTCTATTTGGCGCTACGTTTCGGTTTATCTTAACCTTCATCAGGCATAGACTTGCTTTTAAATCTTTCTCCTGGCTGTTTCGATGCTGAAATGGTGAAAACTCTGTTAAATCACCTATTTATTTTCATGGGCTCCGCCCCCTTGTTGAAAAAAATGCCCCTTAAAATACAACCAAGGAAAAATAATTTGCTTTTCCCTTTTTCCTTAAAGCATTTTCTTTTTGTAATTTAGCTTTAGGAATTAAGTGCACCAGGTAAATATTTTATTTTACTTTACCAAAAATGTCCCATAATTTTTATGGTTCTATTTTTCCTTTTTTCAGGAATTTTGACCATCAGGACAGGTAAGTACAACAGGTAAGTATTTTTCTTTGTAGTATTCATTGTTGCTTTACCTGTTTTTCAGCTTTAATTTGTTGTTGTTTTCTGTTTTTCAGGCTAGTGGAAGACAAAGAGATGATCCAAGTCCAACTCCATCGGGTGGCACTGGCTGGGTTAGGTTTTTGTAAAAGACTGTGGTTCCAAAAACCCGCAAAGAACCCAAGTGGGGTTAGGATTAGGGAAAAAGGGGGGTAGGGGTTAAGAAAATTAGGTTAACGGTCCCGGGGCAGGGTCCAAGGCAGGGAACTTTGGGGATAGGGTGGGATTTGGGGATAGGATAGGAAAACTCGGGTCTCTGTAGGCCTAGAACCAACATTGTGCACTGGCCTACCACGACTTCAAAGGTCCCAGACACCTCAAATCTCCCCTTTAGCTCTGAAAAACATCCCTCCCCTTGGTAAACACTTTGAGCTCTTTATAGCAAGTCTATTTGGCGCTACGTTTCGGTTTATCTTAACCTTCATCAGGCATAGACTTGCTTTTAAATCTTTCTCCTGGCTGTTTCGATGCTGAAATGGTGAAAACTCTGTTAAATCACCTATTTATTTTCATGGGCTCCGCCCCCTTGTTGAAAAAAATGCCCCTTAAAATACAACCAAGGAAAAATAATTTGCTTTTCCCTTTTTCCTTAAAGCATTTTCTTTTTGTAATTTAGCTTTAGGAATTAAGTGCACCAGGTAAATATTTTATTTTACTTTACCAAAAATGTCCCATAATTTTTATGGTTCTATTTTTCCTTTTTTCAGGAATTTTGACCATCAGGACAGGTAAGTACAACAGGTAAGTATTTTTCTTTGTAGTATTCATTGTTGCTTTACCTGTTTTTCAGCTTTAATTTGTTGTTGTTTTCTGTTTTTCAGGCTAGTGGAAGACAAAGAGATGATCCAAGTCCAACTCCATCGGGTGGCACTGGCTGGGTTAGGTTTTTGTAAAAGACTGTGGTTCCAAAAACCCGCAAAGAACCCAAGTGGGGTTAGGATTAGGGAAAAAGGGGGGTAGGGGTTAAGAAAATTAGGTTAACGGTCCCGGGGCAGGGTCCAAGGCAGGGAACTTTGGGGATAGGGTGGGATTTGGGGATAGGATAGGAAAACTCGGGTCTCTGTAGGCCTAGAACCAACATTGTGCACTGGCCTACCACGACTTCAAAGGTCCCAGACACCTCAAATCTCCCCTTTAGCTCTGAAAAACATCCCTCCCCTTGGTAAACACTTTGAGCTCTTTATAGCAAGTCTATTTGGCGCTACGTTTCGGTTTATCTTAACCTTCATCAGGCATAGACTTGCTTTTAAATCTTTCTCCTGGCTGTTTCGATGCTGAAATGGTGAAAACTCTGTTAAATCACCTATTTATTTTCATGGGCTCCGCCCCCTTGTTGAAAAAAATGCCCCTTAAAATACAACCAAGGAAAAATAATTTGCTTTTCCCTTTTTCCTTAAAGCATTTTCTTTTTGTAATTTAGCTTTAGGAATTAAGTGCACCAGGTAAATATTTTATTTTACTTTACCAAAAATGTCCCATAATTTTTATGGTTCTATTTTTCCTTTTTTCAGGAATTTTGACCATCAGGACAGGTAAGTACAACAGGTAAGTATTTTTCTTTGTAGTATTCATTGTTGCTTTACCTGTTTTTCAGCTTTAATTTGTTGTTGTTTTCTGTTTTTCAGGCTAGTGGAAGACAAAGAGATGATCCAAGTCCAACTCCATCGGGTGGCACTGGCTGGGTTAGGTTTTTGTAAAAGACTGTGGTTCCAAAAACCCGCAAAGAACCCAAGTGGGGTTAGGATTAGGGAAAAAGGGGGGTAGGGGTTAAGAAAATTAGGTTAACGGTCCCGGGGCAGGGTCCAAGGCAGGGAACTTTGGGGATAGGGTGGGATTTGGGGATAGGATAGGAAAACTCGGGTCTCTGTAGGCCTAGAACCAACATTGTGCACTGGCCTACCACGACTTCAAAGGTCCCAGACACCTCAAATCTCCCCTTTAGCTCTGAAAAACATCCCTCCCCTTGGTAAACACTTTGAGCTCTTTATAGCAAGTCTATTTGGCGCTACGTTTCGGTTTATCTTAACCTTCATCAGGCATAGACTTGCTTTTAAATCTTTCTCCTGGCTGTTTCGATGCTGAAATGGTGAAAACTCTGTTAAATCACCTATTTATTTTCATGGGCTCCGCCCCCTTGTTGAAAAAAATGCCCCTTAAAATACAACCAAGGAAAAATAATTTGCTTTTCCCTTTTTCCTTAAAGCATTTTCTTTTTGTAATTTAGCTTTAGGAATTAAGTGCACCAGGTAAATATTTTATTTTACTTTACCAAAAATGTCCCATAATTTTTATGGTTCTATTTTTCCTTTTTTCAGGAATTTTGACCATCAGGACAGGTAAGTACAACAGGTAAGTATTTTTCTTTGTAGTATTCATTGTTGCTTTACCTGTTTTTCAGCTTTAATTTGTTGTTGTTTTCTGTTTTTCAGGCTAGTGGAAGACAAAGAGATGATCCAAGTCCAACTCCATCGGGTGGCACTGGCTGGGTTAGGTTTTTGTAAAAGACTGTGGTTCCAAAAACCCGCAAAGAACCCAAGTGGGGTTAGGATTAGGGAAAAAGGGGGGTAGGGGTTAAGAAAATTAGGTTAACGGTCCCGGGGCAGGGTCCAAGGCAGGGAACTTTGGGGATAGGGTGGGATTTGGGGATAGGATAGGAAAACTCGGGTCTCTGTAGGCCTAGAACCAACATTGTGCACTGGCCTACCACGACTTCAAAGGTCCCAGACACCTCAAATCTCCCCTTTAGCTCTGAAAAACATCCCTCCCCTTGGTAAACACTTTGAGCTCTTTATAGCAAGTCTATTTGGCGCTACGTTTCGGTTTATCTTAACCTTCATCAGGCATAGACTTGCTTTTAAATCTTTCTCCTGGCTGTTTCGATGCTGAAATGGTGAAAACTCTGTTAAATCACCTATTTATTTTCATGGGCTCCGCCCCCTTGTTGAAAAAAATGCCCCTTAAAATACAACCAAGGAAAAATAATTTGCTTTTCCCTTTTTCCTTAAAGCATTTTCTTTTTGTAATTTAGCTTTAGGAATTAAGTGCACCAGGTAAATATTTTATTTTACTTTACCAAAAATGTCCCATAATTTTTATGGTTCTATTTTTCCTTTTTTCAGGAATTTTGACCATCAGGACAGGTAAGTACAACAGGTAAGTATTTTTCTTTGTAGTATTCATTGTTGCTTTACCTGTTTTTCAGCTTTAATTTGTTGTTGTTTTCTGTTTTTCAGGCTAGTGGAAGACAAAGAGATGATCCAAGTCCAACTCCATCGGGTGGCACTGGCTGGGTTAGGTTTTTGTAAAAGACTGTGGTTCCAAAAACCCGCAAAGAACCCAAGTGGGGTTAGGATTAGGGAAAAAGGGGGGTAGGGGTTAAGAAAATTAGGTTAACGGTCCCGGGGCAGGGTCCAAGGCAGGGAACTTTGGGGATAGGGTGGGATTTGGGGATAGGATAGGAAAACTCGGGTCTCTGTAGGCCTAGAACCAACATTGTGCACTGGCCTACCACGACTTCAAAGGTCCCAGACACCTCAAATCTCCCCTTTAGCTCTGAAAAACATCCCTCCCCTTGGTAAACACTTTGAGCTCTTTATAGCAAGTCTATTTGGCGCTACGTTTCGGTTTATCTTAACCTTCATCAGGCATAGACTTGCTTTTAAATCTTTCTCCTGGCTGTTTCGATGCTGAAATGGTGAAAACTCTGTTAAATCACCTATTTATTTTCATGGGCTCCGCCCCCTTGTTGAAAAAAATGCCCCTTAAAATACAACCAAGGAAAAATAATTTGCTTTTCCCTTTTTCCTTAAAGCATTTTCTTTTTGTAATTTAGCTTTAGGAATTAAGTGCACCAGGTAAATATTTTATTTTACTTTACCAAAAATGTCCCATAATTTTTATGGTTCTATTTTTCCTTTTTTCAGGAATTTTGACCATCAGGACAGGTAAGTACAACAGGTAAGTATTTTTCTTTGTAGTATTCATTGTTGCTTTACCTGTTTTTCAGCTTTAATTTGTTGTTGTTTTCTGTTTTTCAGGCTAGTGGAAGACAAAGAGATGATCCAAGTCCAACTCCATCGGGTGGCACTGGCTGGGTTAGGTTTTTGTAAAAGACTGTGGTTCCAAAAACCCGCAAAGAACCCAAGTGGGGTTAGGATTAGGGAAAAAGGGGGGTAGGGGTTAAGAAAATTAGGTTAACGGTCCCGGGGCAGGGTCCAAGGCAGGGAACTTTGGGGATAGGGTGGGATTTGGGGATAGGATAGGAAAACTCGGGTCTCTGTAGGCCTAGAACCAACATTGTGCACTGGCCTACCACGACTTCAAAGGTCCCAGACACCTCAAATCTCCCCTTTAGCTCTGAAAAACATCCCTCCCCTTGGTAAACACTTTGAGCTCTTTATAGCAAGTCTATTTGGCGCTACGTTTCGGTTTATCTTAACCTTCATCAGGCATAGACTTGCTTTTAAATCTTTCTCCTGGCTGTTTCGATGCTGAAATGGTGAAAACTCTGTTAAATCACCTATTTATTTTCATGGGCTCCGCCCCCTTGTTGAAAAAAATGCCCCTTAAAATACAACCAAGGAAAAATAATTTGCTTTTCCCTTTTTCCTTAAAGCATTTTCTTTTTGTAATTTAGCTTTAGGAATTAAGTGCACCAGGTAAATATTTTATTTTACTTTACCAAAAATGTCCCATAATTTTTATGGTTCTATTTTTCCTTTTTTCAGGAATTTTGACCATCAGGACAGGTAAGTACAACAGGTAAGTATTTTTCTTTGTAGTATTCATTGTTGCTTTACCTGTTTTTCAGCTTTAATTTGTTGTTGTTTTCTGTTTTTCAGGCTAGTGGAAGACAAAGAGATGATCCAAGTCCAACTCCATCGGGTGGCACTGGCTGGGTTAGGTTTTTGTAAAAGACTGTGGTTCCAAAAACCCGCAAAGAACCCAAGTGGGGTTAGGATTAGGGAAAAAGGGGGGTAGGGGTTAAGAAAATTAGGTTAACGGTCCCGGGGCAGGGTCCAAGGCAGGGAACTTTGGGGATAGGGTGGGATTTGGGGATAGGATAGGAAAACTCGGGTCTCTGTAGGCCTAGAACCAACATTGTGCACTGGCCTACCACGACTTCAAAGGTCCCAGACACCTCAAATCTCCCCTTTAGCTCTGAAAAACATCCCTCCCCTTGGTAAACACTTTGAGCTCTTTATAGCAAGTCTATTTGGCGCTACGTTTCGGTTTATCTTAACCTTCATCAGGCATAGACTTGCTTTTAAATCTTTCTCCTGGCTGTTTCGATGCTGAAATGGTGAAAACTCTGTTAAATCACCTATTTATTTTCATGGGCTCCGCCCCCTTGTTGAAAAAAATGCCCCTTAAAATACAACCAAGGAAAAATAATTTGCTTTTCCCTTTTTCCTTAAAGCATTTTCTTTTTGTAATTTAGCTTTAGGAATTAAGTGCACCAGGTAAATATTTTATTTTACTTTACCAAAAATGTCCCATAATTTTTATGGTTCTATTTTTCCTTTTTTCAGGAATTTTGACCATCAGGACAGGTAAGTACAACAGGTAAGTATTTTTCTTTGTAGTATTCATTGTTGCTTTACCTGTTTTTCAGCTTTAATTTGTTGTTGTTTTCTGTTTTTCAGGCTAGTGGAAGACAAAGAGATGATCCAAGTCCAACTCCATCGGGTGGCACTGGCTGGGTTAGGTTTTTGTAAAAGACTGTGGTTCCAAAAACCCGCAAAGAACCCAAGTGGGGTTAGGATTAGGGAAAAAGGGGGGTAGGGGTTAAGAAAATTAGGTTAACGGTCCCGGGGCAGGGTCCAAGGCAGGGAACTTTGGGGATAGGGTGGGATTTGGGGATAGGATAGGAAAACTCGGGTCTCTGTAGGCCTAGAACCAACATTGTGCACTGGCCTACCACGACTTCAAAGGTCCCAGACACCTCAAATCTCCCCTTTAGCTCTGAAAAACATCCCTCCCCTTGGTAAACACTTTGAGCTCTTTATAGCAAGTCTATTTGGCGCTACGTTTCGGTTTATCTTAACCTTCATCAGGCATAGACTTGCTTTTAAATCTTTCTCCTGGCTGTTTCGATGCTGAAATGGTGAAAACTCTGTTAAATCACCTATTTATTTTCATGGGCTCCGCCCCCTTGTTGAAAAAAATGCCCCTTAAAATACAACCAAGGAAAAATAATTTGCTTTTCCCTTTTTCCTTAAAGCATTTTCTTTTTGTAATTTAGCTTTAGGAATTAAGTGCACCAGGTAAATATTTTATTTTACTTTACCAAAAATGTCCCATAATTTTTATGGTTCTATTTTTCCTTTTTTCAGGAATTTTGACCATCAGGACAGGTAAGTACAACAGGTAAGTATTTTTCTTTGTAGTATTCATTGTTGCTTTACCTGTTTTTCAGCTTTAATTTGTTGTTGTTTTCTGTTTTTCAGGCTAGTGGAAGACAAAGAGATGATCCAAGTCCAACTCCATCGGGTGGCACTGGCTGGGTTAGGTTTTTGTAAAAGACTGTGGTTCCAAAAACCCGCAAAGAACCCAAGTGGGGTTAGGATTAGGGAAAAAGGGGGGTAGGGGTTAAGAAAATTAGGTTAACGGTCCCGGGGCAGGGTCCAAGGCAGGGAACTTTGGGGATAGGGTGGGATTTGGGGATAGGATAGGAAAACTCGGGTCTCTGTAGGCCTAGAACCAACATTGTGCACTGGCCTACCACGACTTCAAAGGTCCCAGACACCTCAAATCTCCCCTTTAGCTCTGAAAAACATCCCTCCCCTTGGTAAACACTTTGAGCTCTTTATAGCAAGTCTATTTGGCGCTACGTTTCGGTTTATCTTAACCTTCATCAGGCATAGACTTGCTTTTAAATCTTTCTCCTGGCTGTTTCGATGCTGAAATGGTGAAAACTCTGTTAAATCACCTATTTATTTTCATGGGCTCCGCCCCCTTGTTGAAAAAAATGCCCCTTAAAATACAACCAAGGAAAAATAATTTGCTTTTCCCTTTTTCCTTAAAGCATTTTCTTTTTGTAATTTAGCTTTAGGAATTAAGTGCACCAGGTAAATATTTTATTTTACTTTACCAAAAATGTCCCATAATTTTTATGGTTCTATTTTTCCTTTTTTCAGGAATTTTGACCATCAGGACAGGTAAGTACAACAGGTAAGTATTTTTCTTTGTAGTATTCATTGTTGCTTTACCTGTTTTTCAGCTTTAATTTGTTGTTGTTTTCTGTTTTTCAGGCTAGTGGAAGACAAAGAGATGATCCAAGTCCAACTCCATCGGGTGGCACTGGCTGGGTTAGGTTTTTGTAAAAGACTGTGGTTCCAAAAACCCGCAAAGAACCCAAGTGGGGTTAGGATTAGGGAAAAAGGGGGGTAGGGGTTAAGAAAATTAGGTTAACGGTCCCGGGGCAGGGTCCAAGGCAGGGAACTTTGGGGATAGGGTGGGATTTGGGGATAGGATAGGAAAACTCGGGTCTCTGTAGGCCTAGAACCAACATTGTGCACTGGCCTACCACGACTTCAAAGGTCCCAGACACCTCAAATCTCCCCTTTAGCTCTGAAAAACATCCCTCCCCTTGGTAAACACTTTGAGCTCTTTATAGCAAGTCTATTTGGCGCTACGTTTCGGTTTATCTTAACCTTCATCAGGCATAGACTTGCTTTTAAATCTTTCTCCTGGCTGTTTCGATGCTGAAATGGTGAAAACTCTGTTAAATCACCTATTTATTTTCATGGGCTCCGCCCCCTTGTTGAAAAAAATGCCCCTTAAAATACAACCAAGGAAAAATAATTTGCTTTTCCCTTTTTCCTTAAAGCATTTTCTTTTTGTAATTTAGCTTTAGGAATTAAGTGCACCAGGTAAATATTTTATTTTACTTTACCAAAAATGTCCCATAATTTTTATGGTTCTATTTTTCCTTTTTTCAGGAATTTTGACCATCAGGACAGGTAAGTACAACAGGTAAGTATTTTTCTTTGTAGTATTCATTGTTGCTTTACCTGTTTTTCAGCTTTAATTTGTTGTTGTTTTCTGTTTTTCAGGCTAGTGGAAGACAAAGAGATGATCCAAGTCCAACTCCATCGGGTGGCACTGGCTGGGTTAGGTTTTTGTAAAAGACTGTGGTTCCAAAAACCCGCAAAGAACCCAAGTGGGGTTAGGATTAGGGAAAAAGGGGGGTAGGGGTTAAGAAAATTAGGTTAACGGTCCCGGGGCAGGGTCCAAGGCAGGGAACTTTGGGGATAGGGTGGGATTTGGGGATAGGATAGGAAAACTCGGGTCTCTGTAGGCCTAGAACCAACATTGTGCACTGGCCTACCACGACTTCAAAGGTCCCAGACACCTCAAATCTCCCCTTTAGCTCTGAAAAACATCCCTCCCCTTGGTAAACACTTTGAGCTCTTTATAGCAAGTCTATTTGGCGCTACGTTTCGGTTTATCTTAACCTTCATCAGGCATAGACTTGCTTTTAAATCTTTCTCCTGGCTGTTTCGATGCTGAAATGGTGAAAACTCTGTTAAATCACCTATTTATTTTCATGGGCTCCGCCCCCTTGTTGAAAAAAATGCCCCTTAAAATACAACCAAGGAAAAATAATTTGCTTTTCCCTTTTTCCTTAAAGCATTTTCTTTTTGTAATTTAGCTTTAGGAATTAAGTGCACCAGGTAAATATTTTATTTTACTTTACCAAAAATGTCCCATAATTTTTATGGTTCTATTTTTCCTTTTTTCAGGAATTTTGACCATCAGGACAGGTAAGTACAACAGGTAAGTATTTTTCTTTGTAGTATTCATTGTTGCTTTACCTGTTTTTCAGCTTTAATTTGTTGTTGTTTTCTGTTTTTCAGGCTAGTGGAAGACAAAGAGATGATCCAAGTCCAACTCCATCGGGTGGCACTGGCTGGGTTAGGTTTTTGTAAAAGACTGTGGTTCCAAAAACCCGCAAAGAACCCAAGTGGGGTTAGGATTAGGGAAAAAGGGGGGTAGGGGTTAAGAAAATTAGGTTAACGGTCCCGGGGCAGGGTCCAAGGCAGGGAACTTTGGGGATAGGGTGGGATTTGGGGATAGGATAGGAAAACTCGGGTCTCTGTAGGCCTAGAACCAACATTGTGCACTGGCCTACCACGACTTCAAAGGTCCCAGACACCTCAAATCTCCCCTTTAGCTCTGAAAAACATCCCTCCCCTTGGTAAACACTTTGAGCTCTTTATAGCAAGTCTATTTGGCGCTACGTTTCGGTTTATCTTAACCTTCATCAGGCATAGACTTGCTTTTAAATCTTTCTCCTGGCTGTTTCGATGCTGAAATGGTGAAAACTCTGTTAAATCACCTATTTATTTTCATGGGCTCCGCCCCCTTGTTGAAAAAAATGCCCCTTAAAATACAACCAAGGAAAAATAATTTGCTTTTCCCTTTTTCCTTAAAGCATTTTCTTTTTGTAATTTAGCTTTAGGAATTAAGTGCACCAGGTAAATATTTTATTTTACTTTACCAAAAATGTCCCATAATTTTTATGGTTCTATTTTTCCTTTTTTCAGGAATTTTGACCATCAGGACAGGTAAGTACAACAGGTAAGTATTTTTCTTTGTAGTATTCATTGTTGCTTTACCTGTTTTTCAGCTTTAATTTGTTGTTGTTTTCTGTTTTTCAGGCTAGTGGAAGACAAAGAGATGATCCAAGTCCAACTCCATCGGGTGGCACTGGCTGGGTTAGGTTTTTGTAAAAGACTGTGGTTCCAAAAACCCGCAAAGAACCCAAGTGGGGTTAGGATTAGGGAAAAAGGGGGGTAGGGGTTAAGAAAATTAGGTTAACGGTCCCGGGGCAGGGTCCAAGGCAGGGAACTTTGGGGATAGGGTGGGATTTGGGGATAGGATAGGAAAACTCGGGTCTCTGTAGGCCTAGAACCAACATTGTGCACTGGCCTACCACGACTTCAAAGGTCCCAGACACCTCAAATCTCCCCTTTAGCTCTGAAAAACATCCCTCCCCTTGGTAAACACTTTGAGCTCTTTATAGCAAGTCTATTTGGCGCTACGTTTCGGTTTATCTTAACCTTCATCAGGCATAGACTTGCTTTTAAATCTTTCTCCTGGCTGTTTCGATGCTGAAATGGTGAAAACTCTGTTAAATCACCTATTTATTTTCATGGGCTCCGCCCCCTTGTTGAAAAAAATGCCCCTTAAAATACAACCAAGGAAAAATAATTTGCTTTTCCCTTTTTCCTTAAAGCATTTTCTTTTTGTAATTTAGCTTTAGGAATTAAGTGCACCAGGTAAATATTTTATTTTACTTTACCAAAAATGTCCCATAATTTTTATGGTTCTATTTTTCCTTTTTTCAGGAATTTTGACCATCAGGACAGGTAAGTACAACAGGTAAGTATTTTTCTTTGTAGTATTCATTGTTGCTTTACCTGTTTTTCAGCTTTAATTTGTTGTTGTTTTCTGTTTTTCAGGCTAGTGGAAGACAAAGAGATGATCCAAGTCCAACTCCATCGGGTGGCACTGGCTGGGTTAGGTTTTTGTAAAAGACTGTGGTTCCAAAAACCCGCAAAGAACCCAAGTGGGGTTAGGATTAGGGAAAAAGGGGGGTAGGGGTTAAGAAAATTAGGTTAACGGTCCCGGGGCAGGGTCCAAGGCAGGGAACTTTGGGGATAGGGTGGGATTTGGGGATAGGATAGGAAAACTCGGGTCTCTGTAGGCCTAGAACCAACATTGTGCACTGGCCTACCACGACTTCAAAGGTCCCAGACACCTCAAATCTCCCCTTTAGCTCTGAAAAACATCCCTCCCCTTGGTAAACACTTTGAGCTCTTTATAGCAAGTCTATTTGGCGCTACGTTTCGGTTTATCTTAACCTTCATCAGGCATAGACTTGCTTTTAAATCTTTCTCCTGGCTGTTTCGATGCTGAAATGGTGAAAACTCTGTTAAATCACCTATTTATTTTCATGGGCTCCGCCCCCTTGTTGAAAAAAATGCCCCTTAAAATACAACCAAGGAAAAATAATTTGCTTTTCCCTTTTTCCTTAAAGCATTTTCTTTTTGTAATTTAGCTTTAGGAATTAAGTGCACCAGGTAAATATTTTATTTTACTTTACCAAAAATGTCCCATAATTTTTATGGTTCTATTTTTCCTTTTTTCAGGAATTTTGACCATCAGGACAGGTAAGTACAACAGGTAAGTATTTTTCTTTGTAGTATTCATTGTTGCTTTACCTGTTTTTCAGCTTTAATTTGTTGTTGTTTTCTGTTTTTCAGGCTAGTGGAAGACAAAGAGATGATCCAAGTCCAACTCCATCGGGTGGCACTGGCTGGGTTAGGTTTTTGTAAAAGACTGTGGTTCCAAAAACCCGCAAAGAACCCAAGTGGGGTTAGGATTAGGGAAAAAGGGGGGTAGGGGTTAAGAAAATTAGGTTAACGGTCCCGGGGCAGGGTCCAAGGCAGGGAACTTTGGGGATAGGGTGGGATTTGGGGATAGGATAGGAAAACTCGGGTCTCTGTAGGCCTAGAACCAACATTGTGCACTGGCCTACCACGACTTCAAAGGTCCCAGACACCTCAAATCTCCCCTTTAGCTCTGAAAAACATCCCTCCCCTTGGTAAACACTTTGAGCTCTTTATAGCAAGTCTATTTGGCGCTACGTTTCGGTTTATCTTAACCTTCATCAGGCATAGACTTGCTTTTAAATCTTTCTCCTGGCTGTTTCGATGCTGAAATGGTGAAAACTCTGTTAAATCACCTATTTATTTTCATGGGCTCCGCCCCCTTGTTGAAAAAAATGCCCCTTAAAATACAACCAAGGAAAAATAATTTGCTTTTCCCTTTTTCCTTAAAGCATTTTCTTTTTGTAATTTAGCTTTAGGAATTAAGTGCACCAGGTAAATATTTTATTTTACTTTACCAAAAATGTCCCATAATTTTTATGGTTCTATTTTTCCTTTTTTCAGGAATTTTGACCATCAGGACAGGTAAGTACAACAGGTAAGTATTTTTCTTTGTAGTATTCATTGTTGCTTTACCTGTTTTTCAGCTTTAATTTGTTGTTGTTTTCTGTTTTTCAGGCTAGTGGAAGACAAAGAGATGATCCAAGTCCAACTCCATCGGGTGGCACTGGCTGGGTTAGGTTTTTGTAAAAGACTGTGGTTCCAAAAACCCGCAAAGAACCCAAGTGGGGTTAGGATTAGGGAAAAAGGGGGGTAGGGGTTAAGAAAATTAGGTTAACGGTCCCGGGGCAGGGTCCAAGGCAGGGAACTAGGGTTAGGGTTAGGGTTAGGGTTAGGGTTTGCATTGAGATGTTGGGTCAAAGTCAATGGGGTTTTTAGTTAGGTGTCCCTAAATGAGCGCATTTGCTATGTTGGGCCCGGCCCACATTCATTTTCAATGGGGCCCAACATCCTCAGACCCAACTTCTCCATCATCGGACCCAGTTTAGAGACCCACGTACTCCATCGAAATTGCCGGCCTTGCAGTAACGCTTTCCCCCACGGGGTGGCAGTACCTGCGGGCTTCTCCCCATGCTACTGGGCTGCGACTTTGGCCCCCGGGCTCGAGGTGCTACAGCAGGCATCCCATGGCCACTCTAGCCCCGGGGCTTAGGTCCAGGGAGCCCCTGGGGCCCCGGAATAAAAAGTACCCCCGATTTCGACTCCGACCCGGGGGATGGGACCGCAGGGGACCCCCGCTTACCCTCCGGGACTCTCGGGGCCCCCGGGGCCCCTCGACCCAAAGTTGCTCCTAGCGGGAAAGCGATACCATTTCCCGGGCCTAGGGCTCACGCCGAGTCGGGCTATGGTGGTCCCGGGGCCCTCGGGGGCCCCTGGACGGAACTAGCCCGGGGAAGGTGCTAGAGCCACGGGCTTCGGGATCCCGGGTCCCCCGGGCCCTGGAAGTTTGCCTGCCGAGTTTGGAGCCGCTAGGAGCAACTTTGCGTTAAAGGGCCCGATATGGAGATGTTGGGTAAAATTGCCTTGCACTAATGCGAAGGTGGGTCAGGATACCCTAACCAGCGGGTACCTGCTACCGGGAAAGTGACACCATTTCCCGGGTGTGGGGCTCACGCAGAGTCGGCCTCTGGCGGTCCCGGGCCCCTAGGGGGCCCCTGGACGGAACTAGCCCGGGGAAGGTGCTACGGACACGGGCTTCGGTATCCTGGGTCCCCCGGGCCCTGGGAGTTTGCCTGCCGAGTTTGGAGCCGCTACTCCCAACTTTGGGGAAGTTGTGATTTTTTTACCTGTTAGGGACCAACATTGACATGTTGGGTCTTTACCAATGCTATATCGAGAACCTGTTCCCGATCGAGCGCCGAGGCCCCTGGGGGCCCATGACAAAAATGCTCCTGCGGGGGTTATGATATGTTTTCCCGGGTGTGGGGCTCACGGCGAGTCGGGCTGCGGTGGTCCCGGGCTCGGGAGTGCCCCGGGAAGGGAACTGGCCTGGGAGAGGCCTGAGGTCGCGGCCCCTGTGTGCCACAGCCCCCGGGGGCCCCCTGCTCGAGTTTGGGGAAGATCCGAGGTGTCCAAATACTTTTGACCCGGGCGGGGTCGGGGGGCCGAGTGTGCCCGGGAAGGGTGCCCCTGGCTGGGTAAAAGTCCCATTCCTCCATGAGGATTTGGCCTATGTGATAAGAAAATCATAATAATGAAAAAAATCCCAAGGACTTTGGTCATGGAGGAATGCAGATTGTGCCCGGCGAGAGTGCCCCTGGCCGGGTAAAAGTCCCATTCCTCCATGAGGATTCGGCCTGTGATAAGAAAATCATAATAATGAAAAAAATCCCAAGGACTTTGGTCATGGAGGAATGCAGATTGTGCCCGGCGAGAGTGCCCCTGGCCGGGTAAAAGTCCCATTCCTCCATGAGGATTCGGCCTGTGTGTGCATAGTGTTATATATATTGAAAGTCCCACGATTTACGCAGGGGTGGCTGATCCAGAAAGCCCACGAGGCTCCTTCCCGGGCATGATTCCTGCCTTCCCCCCTGTGTGGAGGTATCGCTGTGCCATAGGGTGTCCAGAAGGGTGTGGTCAGAATGTTGAGAAAAGGGGAGCTGAGAGGCTAAGCTCCAGCTGGGTGAGCTGGAGTTTCTCCCCGGCTTTTGGTGTCCTAAAGCTGGGGAAGGACTCCTCGGAGTGGGGGTTAGGGAAGCCCCATGGCTAATCTCCCCAGGCTTCAGTGTCCTAAAGCTGGGGAAGGACTCCTCGGAGTCGGGGTTAGGGGAGCCCCATGGCTAATTTCCCCAGGCTTCAGTGTCCTAAAGCTGGGGAAGGGCTCCACGGAGGCCTCGGTGAAAAGACCCGAGGTTTTTACCCTTAAGGGAATTTAACTGACATGCTGGGTCCATTCCCATTGAAATATCGAGAACCTGGGTCCCATAATAATAATGAAAAAAAATCCCAAGGACTTTGGTCATGGAGGAATGCAGAGTGTGGCCAGGAAGGGTGCACCTGGCTGGGTAAAAGTCCCATTCCTCCAGAAGGATTCGGCCTGTGTTAAAAACCCAAGGACTTTGGGCATGGAGGAATGCAGAGTTTGGCCGGGAAGGGTGACCCTGGCTGGGTAAAAGTCCCATTCCTCCAGAAGGATTCGGCCTGTGTTAAAAACCCAAGGACTTTGGTCATGGAGGAATGCAGAGTTTGGCCAGGAAGGGTGACCCTGGCTGGGTAAAAGTCCCATTCCTCCAGGAGGATTTGGCCTGTCAGAAAAACACAAGGACTTTGGTCATGGAGGAATGCAGAGTTTGGCCGGGAAGGGTGACCCTGGCTGGGTAAAAGTCCCATTCCTCCAGAAGGATTCGGCCTGTGTTAAAAACCCAAGGACTTTGGGCATGGAGGAATGCAGAGTTTGGCCGGGAAGGGTGACCCTGGCTGGGTAAAAGTCCCATTCCTCCAGAAGGATTCGGCCTGTGTTAAAAACCCAAGGACTTTGGTCATGGAGGAATGCAGAGTTTGGCCGGGAAGGGTGACCCTGGCTGGGTAAAAGTCCCATTCCTCCAGAAGGATTCGGCCTGTGTTAAAAACCCAAGGACTTTGGTCATGGAGGAATGCAGAGTTTGGCCAGGAAGGGTGACCCTGGCTGGGTAAAAGTCCCATTCCTCCAGGAGGATTTGGCCTGTCAGAAAAACACAAGGACTTTGGTCATGGAGGAATACAGAGTGTGGCCAGGAAAGGTGCACCTGGCTGGGTAAAAGTCCCATTCCTCCAGAAGGATTCGGCCTGTGTTAAAAACCCAAGGACTTTGGGCATGGAGGAATGCAGAGTTTGGCCGGGAAGGGTGACCCTGGCTGGGTAAAAGTCCCATTCCTCCAGAAGGATTCGGCCTGTGTTAAAAACCCAAGGACTTTGGTCATGGAGGAATGCAGAGTTTGGCCGGGAAGGGTGACCCTGGCTGGGTAAAAGTCCCATTCCTCCAGAAGGATTCGGCCTGTGTTAAAAACCCAAGGACTTTGGTCATGGAGGAATGCAGAGTTTGGCCAGGAAGGGTGACCCTGGCTGGGTAAAAGTCCCATTCCTCCAGGAGGATTCGGCCTGTCAGAAAAACACAAGGACTTTGGTCATGGAGGAATACAGAGTGTGGCCAGGAAAGGTGCACCTGTCTGGGTAAAAGTCCCATTCCTCCAGGAGGATTTGGCCTGTCAGAAAAACACAAGGACTTTGGTCATGGAGGAATACAGAGTGTGGCCAGGAAAGGTGCACCTGGCTGGGTAAAAGTCCCATTCCTCCAGGAGGATTCGGCCTGTGTTAAAAACACAAGGACTTTGGTCATGGAGGAATGCAGAGTGTGGCCGGGAAGGGTGACCCTGGCTGGGTAAAAGTCCCATTCCTCCAGGAGGATTTGGCCTGTGTTAAAAACACAAGGACTTTGGTCATGGAGGAATACAGAGTGTGGCCAGGAAGGGTGACCCTGGCCGGGTAAAAGTCCCATTCCTCCAGAAGGATTTGGCCTGTCAGAAAAACACAAGGACTTTGGTCATGGAAGAATGCAGAGTTTGGCCGGGAAGGGTGACCCTGGTTGGGTAAAAGTCCCATTCCTCCAGGAGGATTTGGCCTGTCAGAAAAACACAAGGACTTTGGTCATGGAGGAATACAGAGTGTGGCCAGGAAAGGTGCACCTGGCTGGGTAAAAGTCCCATTCCTCCAGGAGGATTCGGCCTGTGTTAAAAACACAAGGACTTTGGTCATGGAGGAATGCAGAGTGTGGCCGGGAAGGGTGACCCTGGCTGGGTAAAAGTCCCATTCCTCCAGGAGGATTTGGCCTGTGTTAAAAACACAAGGACTTTGGTCATGGAGGAATACAGAGTGTGGCCAGGAAGGGTGACCCTGGCCGGGTAAAAGTCCCATTCCTCCAGAAGGATTTGGCCTGTCAGAAAAACACAAGGACTTTGGTCATGGAAGAATGCAGAGTTTGGCCGGGAAGGGTGACCCTGGCTGGGTAAAAGTCCCATTCCTCCAGGAGGATTTGGCCTGTCAGAAAAACACAAGGACTTTGGTCATGGAGGAATACAGAGTGTGGCCAGGAAAGGTGCACCTGGCTGGGTAAAAGTCCCATTCCTCCAGAAGGATTCGGCCTGTGTTAAAAACCCAAGGACTTTGGTCATGGAGGAATGCAGAGTGTGGCCGGGAAGGGTGACCCTGGCTGGGTAAAAGTCCCATTCCTCCAGGAGGATTCGGCCTGTGTTAAAAACACAAGGACTTTGGTCATGGAGGAATGCAGAGTGTGGCCGGGAAGGGTGACCCTGGCTGGGTAAAAGTCCCATTCCTCCAGGAGGATTTGGCCTGTCAGAAAAACACAAGGACTTTGGTCATGGAGGAATACAGAGTGTGGCCAGGAAGGGTGACCCTGGCTGGGTAAAAGTCCCATTCCTCCAGAAGGATTTGGCCTGTCAGAAAAACACAAGGACTTTGGTCATGGAGGAATACAGAGTGTAGCCGGGAAGGGTGACCCTGGCTGGGTAAAAGTCCCATTCCTCCAGGAGGATTTGGCCTGTCAGAAAAACACAAGGACTTTGGTCATGGAAGAATGCAGAGCGTGCCCGATGAGAGTGCCCCTGGCTGGGTAAAAGTCCCATTCCTCCAGGAGGCTTCAGCCTGAAGCTGAGCTCCAGGCAGGACCCGGCGCCCCATCCCTCCCCGGGCACCGCCACTTAAGCCCGGGGACATTGATGAAGCACAACCGGTCTGGTCCTGGAGAACCAGACCCCTGGGATAACTGGGGACTTAGTCGTTTTTTCAAAAGTTTTTCAGAAATTCTTCTAAGTCCCCAGTTATACCAGGGGTCCCCATAGGAATTGGTTATATGAGGGGTTTGTGAAAAATTTTCTAAGTCCCTGGGTTTCCCAGGGGTCTGAGTGAAAAATTTTCTAAGTCCCTGGGTTTCCCAGGGGTCTGAGTGAAAAATTTTCTAAGTCCCTGGGTTTCCCAGGGGTCAATGA
>JAMASW010000063.1:24990-59002 GCA_030522415.1 Channallabes apus | reverse complement strand
GTTGTAGGAGAATTCTCACACCGAGAATTTACCTGGGACAGGTGAGCGTCGGTCCGCATCGATTCCAGCGTGGCTTTCCGCTGCTGTAGCCGGGCCAGCTTCACCTGTAGCTCACGGATCAGCTTCTCCACGGCCTCCACCTCCAAATCCACCGAGTGCAGCTCCAATGTCTCCTCACCTGCACTCAGAGGCAGAATCACAACCGACATGGTGTCTAAACACGGAAAATAATCAGTGTGAGGAAGCGAAAACAAACTTTACAAACAAACAAACAAACGTGATAGCCGGGCTACCGATGCTAATGCAAATTAGCGATGCTACTGCCGGCTAAAAGAGGTGTGCTGCAAAACAATTAAAACTTAACGATATAACACGCGTTTCGAGTAAATATATTATAAGAAACTTATCCGTTTTATGTACAATCTTCGTAAGGGGACGAATAAGTTTAAAAGTTGGTCAGTATGGTGGAGCTCGGAAAAAAGCAGCGTCTCAGCGTCCTCCAGCAGCTAACTCGTTATAACAGTGTAATAACAGTGTAATAACAGTGTAAAAACAGTGTAATAACAGTGTAAAAACAGTGTAATAACAGTGTAAAAACAGTGCAATAACAGTGTAATAACAGTGTAATAACAGTGTAATAACGACGACGCCTGTAATAACAGTGTAATAACAGTGATATAACAGTGTAAAAACAGTGTAAAAACAGTGTGATAACAGTGTAATAACCGTGTAAAAACAGTGTAATAACAGTGTAGTAACAGTGTAAAAACAGTGCAATGACAGTGTAATAACAGGGTAAAAACAGTGTAATAACAGTGTCATAACAGTGTAAAAACAGTGTAATAACAGTGTAACAACAGTGTAATAACGACGACGCCTGTAATAACAGTGTAATAACAGTGTAATAACAGGGTAAAAACAGTGTAATAACAGTGCAAAAACAGTGTAATAACAGTGTAAAAACAGTGTAATAACAGTGTAATAACGACGACGCCTGTAATAACCGTGTAATAACAGTGTAAAAACAGTGTAATAACAGTGTAAAAACAGTGTAAAAACAGTGTAATAACAGTGCAAAAACACTGTAATAACAGTGTAATAAGAGTGTAAAAACAGTGTAATAACAGTGTAAAAACAGTGTAATAGTGTAATAACAGTGCAAGAACAGTGTAAAAACAGTGTAATAACAGTGTACGAACGACGACGCCTGTAATAGCAGGGTAATAACAGTGTAATAACAGTGTAAAAACAGTGTAAAAACAGTGTAATAACAGGGTAAAAACAGTGTAATAACAGTGTAAAAACAGTGTAATAACAGTGTAATAACAGTGTACGAACGACGACGCCTGTAATAACAGTGTAATAACAGTGTAAGAACAGGGTAAAAACAGTGTAAAAACAGTGCTATAACAGTGCAATAACAGTGTAATAACAGTGTAATAACAGTGCAATAACAGTGTAAAAACAGGGTAAAAACAGTGTAATAACAGTGTAATAACAGTGTAAAACAGTGTAATAACAGCGTAATAACAGTGTAATAACAGTGTAATAACGACGACGCCTGTAATAACAGTGTAATAACAGTGTTAGAACAGGGTAAAAACAGTGTAATAGTGTAAAAACAGTGTAAAAACAGGGTAAAAACAGTGTAATAACAGTGTAATAACAGTGTAATAACAGTGTAAAAACAGTGTAATAACAGTGTAATAACAACGACGCCTGTAATAACATTGTAATAACAGTGTAAAAACAGGGTAAAAACAGTGTAATAACAGTGTAATAACAGTGTAAAAACAGTGTAATAACAGTGTAAAAACAGTGTAATAACAGTGCAAAAACAGGGTAAAAACAGTGTAATAACAGTGTAATAACAGTGTAATAACAGTGTAATAATGACGACGCCTGTAATAACAGTGTAATAACAGTGTAAGAACAGAGTAAAAACAGTGTAATAACAGTGTAATAACAGTGTAAAAACAGTGTAATAACTGTGTAAAAACAGTGTAAAAACAGTGTAATAACAGTGCAAAAACACTGTAATAACAGTGTAAAAACAGTGTAAAAACAGGGGAATAGTGTAATAACAGTGTAAAAACAGTGTAATAACAGTGTAGTAACAGTGTAAAAACAGTGTAATAATGACGACGCCTGTAATAACAGTGTAATAACAGTGTAATAACAGGGTAAAAACAGTGTAATAACAGTGTAATAACAGTTTAATAACAGTGTAATAACAGTGTAATAACGACGACGCCTGTAATAACAGTGTAATAACAGTGTAAAAACAGTGTAATAACAGTGTAAAAACAGTGTAAAACAGTGTAAAAACAGTGTAATAACAGTGTAAAAACAGTGTAATAACAGTGTAATAACAACGACGCCTGTAATAACATTGTAATAACAGTGTAAAAACAGGGTAAAAACAGTGTAATAACAGTGTAATAACAGTGTAAAAACAGTGTAATAACAGTGTAAAAACAGTGTAATAACAGTGCAAAAACAGGGTAAAAACAGTGTAATAACAGTGTAATAACAGTGTAATAACAGTGTAATAATGACGACGCCTGTAATAACAGTGTAATAACAGTGTAAGAACAGAGTAAAAACAGTGTAATAACAGTGTAATAACAGTGTAAAAACAGTGTAATAACTGTGTAAAAACAGTGTAAAAACAGTGTAATAACAGTGCAAAAACACTGTAATAACAGTGTAAAAACAGTGTAAAAACAGGGGAATAGTGTAATAACAGTGTAAAAACAGTGTAATAACAGTGTAGTAACAGTGTAAAAACAGTGTAATAATGACGACGCCTGTAATAACAGTGTAATAACAGTGTAATAACAGGGTAAAAACAGTGTAATAACAGTGTAATAACAGTTTAATAACAGTGTAATAACAGTGTAATAACGACGACGCCTGTAATAACAGTGTAATAACAGTGTAAAAACAGTGTAATAACAGTGTAAAAACAGTGTAAAAACAGTGTAAAAACAGTGTAATAACAGTGTAAAAACAGTGTAATAACAGTTTAGTAACGACGACGCCTGTAATAACAGTGTAATAACAGTGTAATAACAGTGTAAAAACAGTGTAATAACAGTGTAAAAACAGTGTAATAACAGGGTAAAAACAGTGTAATAACAGTGTAATAACAGTGTAATAACAGCGTAATAACAGTGTAATAACAGTGAGAAAACAGTGTAATAACAGTGTAAAAACAGTGTAAAAACAGTGTAATAACAGTGTAAAAACAGTGTAATAACAGTGTAATAACAGTGTAAAAACAGTGTAATAACAGTGTAAAAACACTGTAATAACAGTGTAATAACAGTGTAAAAACAGTGTAATAACGACGACGCCTGTAATAACAGTGTAATAACATTGTAATAACAGTGTGATAACAGTGTAATAACAGTGTAAAAACAATGTAATAACAGTGTAGTAACAGTGTAAAAACAGTGCAATGACAGTGTAATAACAGGATAAAAAAGTGTAATAACAGTGTAATAACAGTGAAATAACAATGTAAAAACAGTGTAATAACAGTGTAATAACAGTGTAAAAACAGTCTAATAATAGTGTAATAACGACGACGCCTGTAATAACAGTGTAATAACAGTATAATAACAGTGTAAAAACAGTGTAAAAACAGTGTAATAACAGTGTAAAAACAGTGTAATAACAGTGTAAAAACAGTGTAAAAACAGTGTAATAACAGTGTAAAAACAGTGTAATAACAGTGTAAAAACAGTGTAATAACAGTGCAAAAAGAGTGTAATAACAGTGTAATAACAGTGTAAAAACAGTGTAATAACAGTCTAAAAACAGCGTAATAACAGTGTAAAAACAGTGTAATAGAGTAAAAACAGTGTAATAACAGTGTAAAAACAGTGTAATAACAGTGTAAAAACAGTGTAATAACAGTGCAAAAACAGTGTAATAACAGTGTAAAAACAGTGTAATAATAGTGCAAAAACAGTGTAATAACAGTGGAATAACAGTGAAATAACAATGTAAAAACAGTGTAATAACAGTGTAATAACAGTGTAATAACAGTGTAAAAACAGTTTAACAACAGTGTAATAACAGTGTAAAAACAGCGTAATAACAGTGTAAAAACAGTGTAATAGAGTAAAAACAGTGTAATAACAGTGTAATAACAGTGTAATATCAGTGTAATAACAGTGTAAAAACAGTTTAATAACAGTGTAATAACAGTGTAATAACAGTCTAATAATAGTGTAATAACGACGACGCCTGTAATAACAGTGTAATAACAGTATAATAACAGTGTAAAAACAGTGTAAAAACAGTGTAATAACAGTGTAATAACAGTGTAATAACGACGCGGCCAGTAATAACAGTGTAATAACAATGTAAAAACAGTGTAATAACAGTGTAATAACAGTGTAAAAACAGCGCAATAACAGTGTAAAAACAGTGTAATAGAGTAAAAACAGTGTAATAACAGTGTAATAACAGTGTAATATCAGTTTAATAACAGTGTAATAACAGTGTAATAACAGTGTAATATCAGTTTAATAACAGTGTAAAAACAGTTTAATAACAGTGTAATAACAGTGTAATAACAGTGTAATATCAGTTTAATAACAGTGTAATAACAGTGTAAAAACAGTGTAATAACAGTGTAATAGTGTAAAAACAGTGTAATAACAGTGTAATAACAGTGAGAAAACAGTGTAATAACAGTGTAATAAGAGTGTAATAACGACGACGCCTGTAATAACAGTGTAAAAACAGTGTAATAACAGTGTAATAACAGTGTAAAAACAGAGTAATAACAGTGTAAAAACAGTGTAATAACAGTGTAATAACAGTGTAAAAACACTGTAATAACAGTGTAATAACAGTGTAATAACAGTGTAAAAACAGTGTAATAACAGTGTAAAAACAGTGTAATAACGACGACGCCTGTAAAATAACAGTGTAATAACATTGTAATAACAGTGTGATAACAGTGTAATAACAGTGTAAAAACAGTGTAATAACAGTGTAGTAACAGTGTAAAAACAGTCCAATGACAGTGTAATAACAGGATAAAAACAATGTAATAACAGTGTAATAACAGTGTAAAAACAGTGGAATAACAGTGGAATAACAGTGTAATAACAGTGTAATAACAGGGTAAAAACAGTGTAATAACAGTGCAAAAACAGTGTAATAACAGTGTAATAATAGTGTAATAACGACGACGCCTGTAATAACAATGTAATAACAGTGTAAAAACAGTGTATTAACAGTGTAAAAACAGTGCAAAAACAGTGTAATAACAGTGAAATAACAATGTAAAAACAGTGTAATAACAGTGTAATAACAGTGCAAAAACAGTGTAATAACAGTGTAATAATAGTGTAAAAACAGTGTAATAACAGTGTAGTAACAGTGTAAAAACAGTGCAATGACAGTGTAATAACAGCATAAAAACAATGTAATAACAGTGTAATAATAGTGTAAAAACAGTGTAATAACAGTGTAGTAACAGTGTAAAAACAGTGCAATGACAGTGTAATAACAGGATAAAAAAATGTAATAACAGTGTAATAACAGTGTAAATACAGTGTAATAACAGTGTAATAACAGTGTAATAACGACGACGCCTGTAATAACAGTGTAAAAACAGTGTAATAACAGTGTAATAACAGTGTAAAAACAGTGTAATAACAGTGTAAAAACAGTGTAATAACAGTGTAATAACAGTGTAAAAACAGTGTAATAACAGTGTAAAAACACTGTAATAACAGTGTAATAACAGTGTAATAACAGTGTAAAAACAGTGTAACAACAGTGTAAAAACAGTGTAATAACGACGACGCCTGTAATAACAGTGTAATAACATTGTAATAACAGTGTGATAACAGTGTAATAACAGTGTAAAAACAGTGTAATAAGAGTGTAGTAACAGTGTAAAAACAGTCCAATGACAGTGTAATAACAGGATAAAAACAATGTAATAACAGTGTAATAACAGTGTAAAAACAGTGGAATAACAGTGGAATAACAGTGGAATAACAGTGTAATAACAGGGTAAAAACAGTGTAATAATAGTGTAATAACGACGACGCCTGTAATAACAGTGTAATAACAAGGTAAAAACAGTGTAATAACAGTGTAATAACAGTGCAAAAACAGTTTAATAACAGTGTAAAAACAGTGTAATAACAGTGTAAAAACAGTGTAATAACAGTGTAATAACAGTGTAATAACGACGACGCCTGTAATAACAGTGTAATAACAGTGTAATAACAGTGTAATAACAGTGTAATAGTGTAAAAACAGTGTAATAACAGTGAGAAAACAGTGTAATAACAGTGTAAAAACAGTGTAATAACAGTGTAATAACAGTGTAAAAACAGTGTAATAACAGTGTAAGTACAGTGTAATAACAGTGTAATAAGAGTGTAATAACGACGACGCCTGTAATAACAGTGTAAAAACAGTGTAATAACAGTGTAATAACAGTGTAAAAACAGTGAAATAACAGTGTACAAACAGTTTAATAACAGTGTAATAACAGTGTAATAATAGTGTAATAACGACGACGCCTGTAATAACAGTGTAATAACAGTGCAAAAACAGTGTAATAACAATGTAATAATAGTGTAAAAACAGTGTAATAACAGTGTAATAACAGTGTAAAAACAGTGTAACAACAGTGTAAAAACAGTGTAATGACGACGACGGCTGTAATAACAGTGTAATAACAGTGTAATAACAGTGTAAAAACAGTGTGATAACAGTGTAATAACAGTGTAATAACAGTGAAATAACAGTGTAAAAACAGTTTAATAACAGTGTAATAACAGTGTAATAATAGTGTAATAACGACGACGCCTGTAATAACAGTGTAATAACAGTGCAAAAACAGTGTAATAACAATGTAATAATAGTGTAAAAACAGTGTAATAACAGTGTAATAACAGTGTAAAAACAGTGTAACAACAGTGTAAAAACAGTGTAATAACGACGACGCCTGTAATAACAGTGTAATAACAGTGTAATAACAGTGTAAAAACAGTGTGATAACAGTGTAATAACAGTGTAATAAGAGTGTAATAACGACGACGCCTGTAATAACAGTGTAAAAACAGTGTAATAACAGTGTAATAACAGTGTAAAAACAGTGTAATGACAGTGTAAAAACAGTGTAATAACAGTGTAATAACAGTGTAAAAACACTGTAATAACAGTGTAATAACAGTGTAATAACAGTGTAAAAACTGTAATAACAGTGTAAAAACAGTGTAATAACGACGACGCCTGTAATAACAGTGTAATAACATTGTAATAACAGTGTGATAACAGTGTAATAACAGTGTAAAAACAGTGTAATAACAGTGTAGTAACAGTGTAAAAACAGTCCAATGACAGTGTAATAACAGGATAAAAACAATGTAATAACAGTGTAATAACAGTGTAAAAACAGTGGAATAACAGTGTAATAACAGTGTAATAACAGGGTAAAAACAGTGTAATAACAGTGCAAAAACAGTGTAATAACAGTGTAATAATAGTGTAATAACGACGACGCCTGTAATAACAGTGTAATAACAGGGTAAAAACAGTGTAATAACAGTGTAAAAACAGTGTAATTACAGTGTAATAACAGTGTAATAACGACGACGCCTGTAATAACAGTGTAATACCAGTGTAAAAACAGTGTAATAACAGTGTAAAAACAGTGCAAAAACAGTGTAATAACAGTGAAATAACAATGTAAAAACAGTGTAATAACAGTGTAATAACAGTGTAATAACAGTGTAAAAACAGTTTAACAACAGTGTAATAACAGTGTAATAATAGTCTAATAACGACGACGCCTGTAATAACAGTGTAAAAACAGTGTAATAACAGTGTAAAAACAGTGTAATAACAGTGTAAAAACAGTGTAATAACAGTGTAATAGTGTAAAAACAGTGTAATAACAGTGTAATAACAGTGAGAAAACAGTGTAATAACAGTGTAAAAACAGTGTAATAACAGTGTAAAAACAGTGTAATAACAGTGTAATAAGAGTGTAATAACAGTGTAAAAACAGTGTAATAACAGTGTAATAGTGTAAAAACAGTGTAATAACAGTGTAATAACAGTGAGAAAACAGTGTAATAACAGTGTAAAAACAGTGTAATAACAGTGTAATAACAGTGCAAAAACAGTTTAATAACAGTGTAAAAACAGTGTAATAACAGTGTAAAAACAGTGTAATAACAGTGTAATAACAGTGTAATAACAGTGTAAAAACAGTGTAATAACAGTGTAAAAACAGTGTAATAACAGTGAGAAAACAGTGTAATAACAGTGTAAAAACAGTGTAATAACAGTGTAATAACAGTGTAAAAACAGTGTAATAACAGTGTAATAACAGTGTAAAAACAGTGTAATAACAGTGTAATAGTGTAAAAACAGTGTAATAACAGTGTAATAACAGTGTAATAACAATGTAATAACAGTGTAATAACAGTGTAAAAACAGTGGAATAACAGTGTAATAACAGTGTAATAACAGGGTAAAAACAGTGTAATAACAGTGCAAAAAGAGTGTAATTACAGTGTAATAACAGTGTAATAACGACGACGCCTGTAATAACAGTGTAATAACAGTGTAAAAACAGTGTAATAACAGTGTAAAAACAGTGCAAAAACAGTGTAATAACAGTGAAATAACAATGTAAAAACAGTGTAATAACAGTGTAATAACAGTGTAAAAAACAGTTTAATAACAGTGTAATAACAGTGTAATAACAGTGTAATAACGACGACGCCTGTAAAAACAGTGTGATAACAGTGTAATAACAGTGTAAAAACAGTGTAATAACAGTGTAATAACAGTGAAATAACAATGTAAAAACAGTGTAATAACAGTGTAATAACAGTGTAAAAACAGTTTAATAACAGTGTAATAACAGTGTAAAAACAGTGTAATAACGACGACGCCTGTAATAACAGTGTAATAACATTGTAATAACAGTGTGATAACAGTGTAATAACAGTGTAAAAACAGTGTAATAACAGTGTAGTAACAGTGTAAAAACAGTCCAATGACAGTGTAATAACAGGATAAAAACAATGTAATAACAGTGTAATAACAGTGTAAAAACAGTGGAATAACAGTGTAATAACAGTGTAATAACAGGGTAAAAACAGTGTAATAACAGTGCAAAAACAGTGTAATAACAGTGTAATAATAGTGTAATAACGACGACGCCTGTAATAACAGTGTAATAACAGGGTAAAAACAGTGTAATAACAGTGTAAAAACAGTGTAATTACAGTGTAATAACAGTGTAATAACGACGACGCCTGTAATAACAGTGTAATACCAGTGTAAAAACAGTGTAATAACAGTGTAAAAACAGTGCAAAAACAGTGTAATAACAGTGAAATAACAATGTAAAAACAGTGTAATAACAGTGTAATAACAGTGTAATAACAGTGTAAAAACAGTTTAACAACAGTGTAATAACAGTGTAATAATAGTCTAATAACGACGACGCCTGTAATAACAGTGTAAAAACAGTGTAATAACAGTGTAAAAACAGTGTAATAACAGTGTAAAAACAGTGTAATAACAGTGTAATAGTGTAAAAACAGTGTAATAACAGTGTAATAACAGTGAGAAAACAGTGTAATAACAGTGTAAAAACAGTGTAATAACAGTGTAAAAACAGTGTAATAACAGTGTAATAAGAGTGTAATAACAGTGTAAAAACAGTGTAATAACAGTGTAATAGTGTAAAAACAGTGTAATAACAGTGTAATAACAGTGAGAAAACAGTGTAATAACAGTGTAAAAACAGTGTAATAACAGTGTAATAACAGTGCAAAAACAGTTTAATAACAGTGTAAAAACAGTGTAATAACAGTGTAAAAACAGTGTAATAACAGTGTAATAACAGTGTAATAACAGTGTAAAAACAGTGTAATAACAGTGTAAAAACAGTGTAATAACAGTGAGAAAACAGTGTAATAACAGTGTAAAAACAGTGTAATAACAGTGTAATAACAGTGTAAAAACAGTGTAATAACAGTGTAATAACAGTGTAAAAACAGTGTAATAACAGTGTAATAGTGTAAAAACAGTGTAATAACAGTGTAATAACAGTGTAATAACAATGTAATAACAGTGTAATAACAGTGTAAAACAGTGGAATAACAGTGGAATAACAGTGTAATAACAGTGTAATAACAGGGTAAAAACAGTGTAATAACAGTGCAAAAAGAGTGTAATTACAGTGTAATAACAGTGTAATAACGACGATGCCTGTAATAACAGTGTAATAACAGTGTAAAAACAGTGTAATAACAGTGTAAAAACAGTGCAAAAACAGTGTAATAACAGTGAAATAACAATGTAAAAACAGTGTAATAACAGTGTAATAACAGTGTAAAAACAGTTTAATAACAGTGTAATAACAGTGTAATAACAGTGTAATAACGACGACGCCTGTAAAAACAGTGTGATAACAGTGTAATAACAGTGTAAAAACAGTGTAATAACAGTGTAGTAACAGTGTAAAAACAGTGCAATGACAGTGTAATAACAGGATAAAAAAATGTAATAACAGTGTAATAACAGTGTAAATACAGTGTAATAACAGTGTAATAACAGTGTAATAACGACGACGCCTGTAATAACAGTGTAAAAACAGTGTAATAACAGTGTAAAAACAGTGTAATAACAGTGTAAAAACAGTGTAATAACAGTGTAATAACAGTGTAAAAACAGTTTAATAACAGTGTAAAAACACTGTAATAACAGTGTAATAACAGTGTAATAACAGTGTAAAAACAGTGTAATAACAGTGTAAAAACAGTGTAATAACGACGACGCCTGTAATAACAGTGTAATAACATTGTAATAACAGTGTGATAACAGTGTAAAAACAGTGTAATAACAGTGTAGTAACAGTGTAAAAACAGTCCAATGACAGTGTAATAACAGGATAAAAACAATGTAATAACAGTGTAATGACAGTGTAAAAACAGTGGAATAACAGTGGAATAACAGTGGAATAACAGTGTAATAACAGGGTAAAAACAGTGTAATAAAAGTGCAAAAACAGTGTAATAACAGTGTAATAACGACGACGCCTGTAATAACAGTGTAATAACAGGGTAAAAACAGTGTAATAACAGTGTAAAAACAGTGTAATTACAGTGTAATAACAGTGTAATAACGACGACGCCTGTAATAACAGTGTAATAACAGTGTAAAAACAGTGTAATAACAGTGTAAAAACAGTGCAAAAACAGTGTAATAACAGTGAAATAACAATGTAAAAACAGTGTAATAACAGTGTAATAACAGTGTAATAACAGTGTAAAAACAGTTTAATAACAGTGTAATAACAGTGTAATAACAGTGTAAAAACAGTGTAATTACAGTGTAATAACAGTGTAATGACAGTGTAATAATAGTGTAATAACGACGACGCCTGTAATAACAGTGTAATAACAGGGTAAAAACAGTGTAATAACAGTGTAAAAACAGTGTAATTACAGTGTAATAACAGTGTAATAACGACGACGCCTGTAATAACAGTGTAATAACAGTGTAAAAACAGTGTAAAAACAGTGTAAAAACAGTGCAAAAACAGTGTAATAACAGTGAAATAACAATGTAAAAACAGTGTAATAACAGTGTAATAACAGTGTAATAACAGTGTAAAAACAGTTTAATAACAGTGTAATAACAGTGTAATAACAGTGTAATGACAGTGTAATAACAGGATAAAAAAATGTAATAACAGTGTAATAACAGTGTAAATACAGTGTAATAACAGTGTAATAACAGTGTAATAACGACGACGCCTGTAATAACAGTGTAAAAACAGTGTAATAACAGTGTAATAACAGTGTAAAAACAGTGTAATAACAGTGTAAAAACAGTGTAATAACAGTGTAATAACAGTGTAAAAACAGTGTAATAACAGTGTAAAAACACTGTAATAACAGTGTAGTAACAGTGTAAAAACAGTCCAATGACAGTGTAATAACAGGATAAAAACAATGTAATAACAGTGTAATAACAGTGTAAAAACAGTGGAATAACAGTGGAATAACAGTGTAATAACAGTGTAATAACAGGGTAAAAACAGTGTAATAAAAGTGCAAAAACAGTGTAATAACAGTGTAATAATAGTGTAATAACGACGACGCCTGTAATAACAGTGTAATAACAGGGTAAAAACAGTGTAATAACAGTGTAAAAACAGTGTAATTACAGTGTAATAACAGTGTAATAACGACGACGCCTGTAATAACAGTGTAATAACAGTGTAAAAACAGTGTAATAACAGTGTAAAAACAGTGCAAAAACAGTGTAATAACAGTGAAATAACAATGTAAAAACAGTGTAATAACAGTGTAATAACAGTGTAATAACAGTGTAAAAACAGTTTAATAACAGTGTAATAACAGTGTAATAACAGAGTAATAACGACGACGCCTGTAAAAACAGTGTGATAACAGTGTAATAACAGTGTAAAAACAGTGTAATAACAGTGTAGTAACAGTGTAAAAACAGTGCAATGACAGTGTAATAACAGGATAAAAAAATGTAATAACAGTGTAATAACAGTGTAAGTACAGTGTAATAACAGTGTAATAACAGTGTAATAACGACGACGCCTGTAATAACAGTGTAATAACAGTATAATAACAGTTTAAAAACAGTGTAAAAACAGTGTAATAACAGTGTAAAAACAGTGTAAAAACAGTGTAAAAACAGTGTAATAACAGTGTAAAAACAGTGTAATAACAGTGTAAAAACAGTGTAATAATAGTGCAAAAACAGTGTAATAACAGTGTAATAACAGTGAAATAACAGTGTAAAAACAGTTTAATAACAGTGTAATAACAGTGTAATAACAGTGCAAAAACAGTGTAATAACAGTGTAATAATAGTGTAAAAACAGTGTAATAACAGTGTAATAACAGTGTAAAAACAGTGTAACAACTGTGTAAAAACAGTGTAATAACGACGACGCCTGTAATAACAGTGTAATAACAGTGTAATAACAGTGTAAAAACAGTGTGATAACAGTGTAATAACAGTGTAAAAACAGTGTAATAACAGTGTAGTAACAGTGTAAAAACAGTGCAATGACAGTGTAATAACAGGATAAAAACAATGTAATAACAATGTAATAACAGTGTAATAACAGTGTAATAACAGTGTAAAAACAGTGTAATAGTGTAAAAACAGTGGAATAACAGTGGAATAACAGTGTAATAACAGTGTAATAACAGGGTAAAAACAGTGTAATAACAGTGCAAAAACAGTGTAATAACAGTGTAATAATAGTGTAATAACGACGACGCCTGTAACAACAGTGTAATAACAGTGTAAAAACAGTGTAATAACAGTGTAGTAACAGTGTAAAAACAGTCCAATGACAGTGTAATAACAGGATAAAAACAATGTAATAACAGTGTAATAACAGTGTAAAAACAGTGGAATAACAGTGGAATAACAGTGTAATAACAGTGTAATAACAGGGTAAAAACAGTGTAATAAAAGTGCAAAAACAGTGTAATAACAGTGTAATAATAGTGTAATAACGACGACGCCTGTAATAACATTGTAATAACAGGGTAAAAACAGTGTAATAACAGTGTAAAAACAGTGTAATTACAGTGTAATAACAGTGTAATAACGACGACGCCTGTAATAACAGTGTAATAACAGTGTAAAAACAGTGTAATAACAGTGTAAAAACAGTGCAAAAACAGTGTAATAACAGTGAAATAACAATGTAAAAACAGTGTAATAACAGTGTAATAACAGTGTAATAACAGTGTAAAAACAGTTTAATAACAGTGTAATAACAGTGCAATAACAGAGTAATAACGACGACGCCTGTAAAAACAGTGTGATAACAGTGTAATAACAGTGTAAAAACAGTGTAATAACAGTGTAGTAACAGTGTAAAAACAGTGCAATGACAGTGTAATAACAGGATAAAAAAATGTAATAACAGTGTAATAACAGTGTAAGTACAGTGTAATAACAGTGTAATAACAGTGTAATAACGACGACGCCTGTAATAACAGTGTAATAACAGTATAATAACAGTTTAAAAACAGTGTAAAAACAGTGTAATAACAGTGTAAAAACAGTGTAAAAACAGTGTAAAAACAGTGTAATAACAGTGTAAAAACAGTGTAATAACAGTGTAAAAACAGTGTAATAGTGCAAAAACAGTGTAATAACAGTGTAATAACAGTGAAATAACAGTGTAAAAACAGTTTAATAACAGTGTAATAACAGTGTAATAACAGTGCAAAAACAGTGTAATAACAGTGTAATAATAGTGTAAAAACAGTGTAATAACAGTGTAAAAACAGTGTAACAACTGTGTAAAAACAGTGTAATAACGACGACGCCTGTAATAACAGTGTAATAACAGTGTAATAACAGTGTAAAAACAGTGTGATAACAGTGTAATAACAGTGTAAAAACAGTGTAATAACAGTGTAGTAACAGTGTAAAAACAGTGCAATGACAGTGTAATAACAGGATAAAAAAAATGTAATAACAATGTAATAACAGTGTAATAACAGTGTAATAACAGTGTAAAAACAGTGTAATAGTGTAAAAACAGTGGAATAACAGTGGAATAACAGTGTAATAACAGTGTAATAACAGGGTAAAAACAGTGTAATAACAGTGCAAAAACAGTGTAATAACAGTGTAATAATAGTGTAATAACGACGACGCCTGTAACAACAGTGTAATAACAGTGTAAAAACAGTGTAATAGTGTAATAACAGTGTAAAAACAGTGTAATTACAGTGTAATAACAGTGTAATAATAGTGTAATAACGACGACGCCTGTAATAACAGTGTAATAACAGGGTAAAAACAGTGTAATAACAGTGTAAAAACAGTGTAATTACAGTGTAATAACAGTGTAATAACGACGACGCCTGTAATAACAGTGTAATAACAGTGTAAAAACAGTGTAAAAAGAGTGTAAAAACAGTGCAAAAACAGTGTAATAACAGTGAAATAACAATGTAAAAACAGTGTAATAACAGTGTAATAACAGTGTAATAACAGTGTAAAAACAGTTTAATAACAGTGTAATAACAGGATAAAAAAATGTAATAACAGTGTAATAACAGTGTAAATACAGTGTAATAACAGTGTAATAACAGTGTAATAACGACGACGCCTGTAATAACAGTTTAATAACAGTGTAATAACAGTGTAAAAACAGTGTAATAATAGTGCAAAAACAGTGTAATAACAGTGTAAAAACAGTGTAATAACAGTGTAAAAACAGTGTAATAACAGTGTAATAACAGTGTAATAACGACGCGGCCAGTAATAACAGTGTAATAAGAGTGTAATAACAGTGTAAAAACAGTGTAATAACAGTGTAATAACAGTGTAAAAACAGCGTAATTACAGTGTAAAAACAGTGTAATAGAGTAAAAACAGTGTAATAACAGTGTAATAACAGTGTATATAGAGTAATAACAGTGTAAAAACAGTTTAATAACAGTGTAATAACAGTGTAATAACAGTCTAATAATAGTGTAATAACGACGACGCCTGTAATAACAGTGTAATAACAGTATAATAACAGTGTAAAAACAGTGTAATAACAGTGTAAAAACAGTGTAATAACAGTGCAAAAACAGTGTAATAACAGTGTAAAAACAGTGTAATAATAGTGCAAAAACAGTGTAATAACAGTGTAATAACAGTGAAATAACAATGTAAAAACAGTGTAATAGCAGTGTAATAACAGTGTAAAAACAGTTTAATAACAGTGTAATAACAGTGTAATAATAGTGTAATAACGACGACGCCTGTAATAACAGTGTAATAACAGTGTAAAAACAGTGTAATAACAGTGTAAAAACAGTGTAATAACAGTGTAAAAACAGTGTAATAACAGTGTAATAAGAGTGTTATAACGACGACGCCTGTAATAACAGTGTAAAAACAGTGTAATAACAGTGTAATAACAGTGTAATAACAGTGTAAAAACAGTGTAATAACAGTGTAATAGTGTAAAAACAGTGTAATAACAGTGAGAAAACAGTGTAATAACAGTGTAAAAACAGTGTAATAACAGTGTAATAACAGTGTAAAAACAGTGTAATAACAGTGTAATAACAGTGTAATAACAGTGTAAAAACAGTGTAATAACAGTGTAATAGTGTAAAAACAGTGTAATAACAGTGTAATAACAGTGAGAAAACAGTGTAATAACAGTGTAAAAACAGTGTAATAACAGTGTAAAAACAGTGTAATAACAGTGTAAAAACAGTGTAATAACAGTGAAATAAGAGTGTAATAACGACGACGCCTGTAATAACAGTGTAAAAACAGTGTAATAACAGTGTAATAACAGTGTAAAAACAGTGTAATAACAGTGTAAAAACAGTGTAATAACAGTGTAATAACAGTGTAAAAACAGTGTAATAACAGTGTAAAAACACTGTAATAACAGTGTAATAACAGTGTAATAACAGTGTGATAACAGTGTAATAACAGTGTAAAAACAGTGTAATAACAGTGTAGTAACAGTGTAAAAACAGTCCAATGACAGTGTAATAACAGGATAAAAACAATGTAATAACAGTGTAATAACAGTGTAAAAACAGTGGAATAACAGTGGAATAACAGTGTAATAACAGTGTAATAACAGGGTAAAAACAGTGTAATAACAGTGTAATAACAGTGTAATAACAGTGTAATAAGAGTGTAATAACAGTGTAAAAACAGTGTAATAACAGTGTAGTAACAATGTAAAAACAGTCCAATGACAGTGTAATAACAGGATAAAAACAATGTAATAACAGTGTAATAACAGTGTAATAACAGTGTGATAACAGTGTAATAACAGTGTAAAAACAGTGTAATAACAGTGTAGTAACAGTGTAAAAACAGTCCAATGACAGTGTAATAACAGGATAAAAACAATGTAATAACAGTGTAATAACAGTGTAAAAACAGTGGAATAACAGTGGAATAACAGTGTAATAACAGTGTAATAACAGGGTAAAAACAGTGTAATAACAGTGCAAAAACAGTGTAATAACAGTGTAATAATAGTGTAATAACGACGACGCCTGTAATAACAGTGTAATAACAGGGTAAAAACAGTGTAATAACAGTGTAAAAACAGTGTAATTACAGTGTAATAACAGTGTAATAACGACGACGCCTGTAATAACAGTGTAATAGTGTAAAAACAGTGTAATAACAGTGTAAAAACAGTGCAAAAACAGTGTAATAACAGTGAAATAACAATGTAAAAACAGTGTAATAACAGTGTAATAACAGTGTAATAACAGTGTAAAAACAGTTTAATAACAGTGTAATAACAGTGTAATAACAGTGTAATAACGACGACGCCTGTAAAAACAGTGTGATAACAGTGTAATAACAGTGTAAAAACAGTGTAATAATAGTGCAAAAACAGTGTAATAACAGTGTAATAACAGTGAAATAACAGTGTAAAAACAGTTTAATAACAGTGTAATAACAGTGTAATAATAGTGTAATAACGACGACGCCTGTAATAACAGTGTAATAACAGTGCAAAAACAGTGTAATAACAGTGTAATAATAGTGTAAAAACTGTGTAATAACAGTGTAATAACAGTGTAAAAACAGTGTAACAACAGTGTAAAAACAGTGTAATAACAGTGTAAAAACAGTGTAATAACAGTGTAATAGTGTAAAAACAGTGTAATAACAGTGAGAAAACAGTGTAATAACAGTGTAAAAACAGTGTAATAACAGTGTAATAACAGTGTAAAAACAGTGTAATAACAGTGTAATAACAGTGTAAAAACAGTGTAATAACAGTGTAATAGTGTAAAAACAGTGTAATAACAGTGTAATAACAGTGAGAAAACAGTGTAATAACAGTGTAAAAACAGTGTAATAACAGAGTAAAAACAGTGTAATAACAGTGTAAAAACAGTGTAATAACAGTGAAATAAGAGTGTAATAACGACGACGCCTGTAATAACAGTGTAAAAACAGTGTAATAACAGTGTAATAACAGTGTAAAAACAGTGTAATAACAGTGTAAAAACAGTGTAATAACAGTGTAATAACAGTGTAAAAACAGTGTAATAACAGTGTAAAAACACTGTAATAACAGTGTAATAACAGTGTAATAACAGTGTGATAACAGTGTAATAACAGTGTAAAAACAGTGTAATAACAGTGTAGTAACAGTGTAAAAACAGTCCAATGACAGTGTAATAACACGATAAAAACAATGTAATAACAGTGTAATAACAGTGTAAAAACAGTGGAATAACAGTGGAATAACAGTGTAATAACAGTGTAATAACAGGGTAAAAACAGTGTAATAACAGTGCAAAAACAGTGTAATAACAGTGTAATAATAGTGTAATAACGACGACGCCTGTAATAACAGTGTAATAACAGGGTAAAAACAGTGTAATAACAGTGTAAAAACAGTGTAATTACAGTGTAATAACAGTGTAATAACGACGACGCCTGTAATAACAGTGTAATAACAGTGTAAAAACAGTGTAATAACAGTGTAAAAACAGTGCAAAAACAGTGTAATAACAGTGAAATAACAATGTAAAAACAGTGTAATAACAGTGTAATAACAGTGTAATAACAGTGTAAAAACAGTTTAATAACAGTGTAATAACAGTGTAATAACGACGACGCCTGTAAAAACAGTGTGATAACAGTGTAATAACCGTGTAAAAACAGTGTAATAAAAGTGTAGTAACAGTGTAAAAACAGTGCAATGACAGTGTAATAACAGGATAAAAAAATTTAATAACAGTGTAATAACAGTGTAAATACAGTGTAATAACAGTGTAATAACAGTGTAATAACGACGACGCCTGTAATAACAGTGTAATAACAGTATAATAACAGTGTAAAAACAGTGTAAAAACAGTGTAATAACAGTGTAAAAACAGTGTAATAACAGTGTAAAAACAGTGTAATAATAGTGCAAAAACAGTGTAATAACAGTGTAATAACAGTGAAATAACAGTGTAAAAACAGTTTAATAACAGTGTAATAACAGTGTAATAATAGTGTAATAATGACGACGCCTGTAATAACAGTGTAATAACAGTGCAAAAACAGTGTAATAACAGTGTAATAATAGTGTAAAAACAGTGTAATAACAGTGTAATAACAGTGTAAAAACAGTGTAACAACAGTGTAAAAACAGTGTAATCACGACGACGCCTGTAATAACAGTGTAATAACAGTGTAATAACAGTGTAAAAACAGTGTGATAACAGTGTGATAACAGTGTAATAACAGTGTAAAAACAGTGTAATAACAGTGTAGTAACAGTGTAAAAACAGTGCAATGACAGTGTAATAACAGGATAAAAACAATGTAATAACAGTTTAATAACAGTGTAATAACAGTGTAAGAATAGTGTAATAACGACGACGCCTGTAATAACAGTGTAATAACAGTGCAAAAACAGTGTAATAACAGTGTAATAATTGTGTAAAAACAGTGTAATAACAGTGTAATAACAGTGTAAAAACAGTGTAATAATAGTGCAAAAACAGTGTAATAACAGTGTAATAACAGTGAAATAATAGTGTAAAAACAGTTTAATAACAGTGTAATAACAGTGTAATAATAGTGTAATAACGACGACGCCTGTAATAACAGTGTAATAACAGTGCAAAAACAGTGTAATAACAGTGTAATAATAGTGTAAAAACAGTGTAATAACAGTGTAATAACAGTGTAAAAACAGTGTAACAACAGTGTAAAAACAGTGTAAAAACAGTGTAATAACAGTGTAAAAACAGTGTAATAACAATGTAAAAACAGTGTAATAATAGTGCAAAAACAGTATAATAACAGTGTAAAAACAGTTTAATAACAGTGTAATAACAGTGAAATAAGAGTGTAATAACGACGACGCCTGTAATAACAGTGTAAAAACACTGTAATAACAGTGTAATAACAGTGTAAAAACAGTGTAATAACAGTGTAAAAACAGTGTAATAACAGTGTAATAACAGTGTAAAAACAGTGTAATAACAGTGTAAAAACACTGTAATAACAGTGTAATAACAGTGTAATAACAGTGTGATAACAGTGTAATAACAGTGTAAAAACAGTGTAATAACAGTGTAGTAACAGTGTAAAAACAGTCCAATGACAGTGTAATAACAGGATAAAAACAATGTAATAACAGTGTAATAACAGTGTAAAAACAGTGGAATAACAGTGGAATAACAGTGTAATAACAGTGTAATAACAGGGTAAAAACAGTGTAATGACAGTGCAAAAACAGTGTAATAACAGTGTAATAATAGTGTAATAACGACGACGCCTGTAATAACAGTGTAATAACAGGGTAAAAACAGTGTAATAACAGTGTAAAAACAGTGTAATTACAGCGTAATAACAGTGTAATAACGACGACGCCTGTAATAACAGTGTAATAACAGTGTAAAAACAGTGTAATAACAGTGTAAAAACAGTGCAAAAACAGTGTAATAACAGTGAAATAACAATGTAAAAACAGTGTAATAACAGTGTAATAACAGTGTAATAACAGTGTAAAAACAGTTTAATAACAGTGTAATAACAGTGTAATAACGACGACGCCTGTAAAAACAGTGTGATAACAGTGTAATAACAGTGTAAAAACAGTGTAATAAAAGTGTAGTAACAGTGTAAAAACAGTGCAATGACAGTGTAATAACAGGATAAAAAAATTTAATAACAGTGTAATAACAGTGTAAATACAGTGTAATAACAGTGTAATAACAGTGTAATAACGACGACGCCTGTAATAACAGTGTAATAACAGTATAATAACAGTGTAAAAACAGTGTAAAAACAGTGTAATAACAGTGTAAAAACAGTGTAATAACAGTGTAAAAACAGTGTAATAATAGTGCAAAAACAGTGTAATAACAGTGTAATAACAGTGAAATAACAGTGTAAAAACAGTTTAATAACAGTGTAATAACAGTGTAATAATAGTGTAATAATGACGACGCCTGTAATAACAGTGTAATAACAGTGCAAAAACAGTGTAATAACAGTGTAAAAATAGTGTAAAAACAGTGTAATAACAGTGTAATAACAGTGTAAAAACAGTGTAACAACAGTGTAAAAACAGTGTAATAACGACGACGCCTGTAATAACAGTGTAATAACAGTGTAATAACAGTGTAAAAACAGTGTGATAACAGTGTGATAACAGTGTAATAACAGTGTAAAAACAGTGTAATAACAGTGTAGTAACAGTGTAAAAACAGTGCAATGACAGTGTAATAACAGGATAAAAACAATGTAATAACAGTTTAATAACAGTGTAATAACAGTGTAATAATAGTGTAATAACGACGACGCCTGTAATAACAGTGTAATAACAGTGCAAAAACAGTGTAATAACAGTGTAATAATTGTGTAAAAACAGTGTAATAACAGTGTAATAACAGTGTAAAAACAGTGTAATAATAGTGCAAAAACAGTGTAATAACAGTGTAATAACAGTGAAATAACAGTGTAAAAACAGTTTAATAACAGTGTAATAACAGTGTAATAATAGTGTAATAACGACGACGCCTGTAATAACAGTGTAATAACAGTGCAAAAACAGTGTAATAACAGTGTAATAATAGTGTAAAAACAGTGTAATAACAGTGTAATAACAGTGTAAAAACAGTGTAACAACAGTGTAAAAACAGTGTAAAAACAGTGTAATAACAGTGTAAAAACAGTGTAATAACAGTGTAAAAACAGTGTAATAATAGTGCAAAAACAGTGTAATAACAGTGTAAAAACAGTTTAATAACAGTGTAATAACAGTGTAATAATAGTGTAATAACGACGACGCCTGTAATAACAGTGTAATAACAGTGCAAAAACAGTGTAATAATAGTGTAAAAACAGTGTAATAACAGTGTAATAACAGTGTAAAAACAGTGTAACAACAGTGTAAAAACAGTGTAATAACGACGACGCCTGTAATAACAGTGTAATAACAGTGTAATAACAGTGTAAAAACAGTGTGATAACAGTGTGATAACAGTGTAATAACAGGATAAAAACAATGTAATAACAGTGTAATAACAGTGTAATAATAGTGTAATAACGACGATGCCTGTAATAACAGTGTAATAACAGTGCAAAAACAGTGTAATAACAGTGTAATAATTGTGTAAAAACAGTGTAATAACAGTGTAATAACAGTGTAAAAACAGTGTAATAATAGTGCAAAAACAGTGTAATAACAGTGTAATAACAGTGAAATAACAGTGTAAAAACAGTTTAATAACAGTGTAATAACAGTGTAATAATAGTGTAATAACGACGACGCCTGTAATAACAGTGTAATAACAGTGCAAAAACAGTGTAATAACAGTGTAATAATAGTGTAAAAACAGTGTAATAACAGTGTAATAACAGTGTAAAAACAGTGTAACAACAGTGTAAAAACAGTGTAAAAACAGTGTAATAACAGTGTAAAAACAGTGTAATAACAGTGCAAAAACAGTGTAATAGTGTAATAACAGTGAAATAACAGTGTAAAAACAGTTTAATAACAGTGTAATAACAGTGTAATAATAGTGTAATAACGACGACGCCTGTAATAACAGTGTAATAACAGTGCAAAAACAGTGTAATAACAGTGTAATAATAGTGTAAAAACAGTGTAATAACAGTGTAATAACAGTGTAAAAACAATGTAACAACAGTGTAAAAACAGTGTAATAACGACGACGCCTGTAATAACAGTGTAATAACAGTGTAATAACAGTGTAAAAACAGTGTGATAACAGTGTAGTAACAGTGTAAAAACAGTGCAATGACAGTGTAATAACAGGATAAAAACAATGTAATAACAGTGTAATAACAGTGTAATAATAGTGTAATAACGACGACGCCTGTAATAACAGTGTAATAACAGTGCAAAAACAGTGTAATAACAGTGTAATAATTGTGTAAAAACAGTGTAATAACAGTGTAGTAACAGTGTAAAAACAGTGCAATGACAGTGTAATAACAGGATAAAAACAATGTAATAACAGTGTAATAACAGTGTAAAAACAGTGTAATAAGACGCGGCCAGTAATAACAGTGTAATAACAGTGTAATAACAGTGTAATAACAGTGTAATAACAGTGGAATAACAGTGTAATAACAGTGTAATAACAGGGTAAAAACAGTGTAATAACAGTGTAATAACAGTGTAATAACAGTGTAAAAACAGTGCAAAAACAGTGTAATAACAGTGTAATAATAGTGTAATAACGACGACGCCTGTAATAACAGTGTAATAACAGGGTAAAAACAGTGTAAAAACAGTGTAAAAACAGTGTAATTACAGTGTAATAACAGTGTAATAACGACGACGCCTGTAATAACAGTGTAATAACAGTGTAAAAACAGTGTAATAACAGTGTAAAAACAGTGCAAAAACAGTGTAATAACAGTGAAATAACAATGTAAAAACAGTGTAATAACAGTGTAATAACAGTGTAATAACAGTGTAAAAACAGTTTAATAACAGTGTAATAACAGTGTAATAACAGTGTAATAACGACGACGCCTGTAATAACAGTGTAATAACAGTGCAAAAACAGTGTAATAACAGTGTAATAATAGTGTAAAAACAGTGTAATAACAGTGTAATAACAGTGTAAAAACAGTGTAATAACAGTGTAAAAACAGTGCAAAAACAGTGTAATAACAGTGAAATAACAATGTAAAAACAGTGTAATAACAGTGTAATAACATTGTAAAAACAGTTTAACAACAGTGTAATAACAGTGTAATAATAGTGTAATAACGACGACGCCTGTAATAACAGTGTAATAACAGTGTAAAAACAGTGTAATAACAGTGTAAAAACAGTGTAATAACAGTGTAAAAACAGTGTAATAACAGTGTAAAAACAGTGTAATAATAGTGCAAAAACAGTGTAATAACAGTGTAATAACAGTGAAATAACAGTGTAATAACAGTGTAATAACGACGACGCCTGTAATAACAGTGTAATAACAGTATAATAACAGTGTAAAAACAGTGTAAAAACAGTGTAATAACAGTGTAAAAACAGTGTAATAACAGTGTAAAAACAGTGTAATAATAGTGCAAAAACAGTGTAATAACAGTGTAATAACAGTGAAATAACAGTGTAAAAACAGTTTAATAACAGTGTAATAACAGTGTAATAATAGTGTAATAATGACGACGCCTGTAATAACAGTGTAATAACAGTGCAAAAACAGTGTAATAACAGTGTAATAATAGTGTAAAAACAGTGTAATAACAGTGTAATAACAGTGTAAAAACAGTGTAACAACAGTGTAAAAACAGTGTAATAACGACGACGCCTGTAATAACAGTGTAATAACAGTGTAATAACAGTGTAAAAACAGTGTGATAACAGTGTGATAACAGTGTAATAACAGTGTAAAAACAGTGTAATAACAGTGTAGTAACAGTGTAAAAACAGTGCAATGACAGTGTAATAACAGGATAAAAACAATGTAATAACAGTTTAATAACAGTGTAATAACAGTGTAATAATAGTGTAATAACGACGACGCCTGTAATAACAGTGTAATAACAGTGCAAAAACAGTGTAATAACAGTGTAATAATTGTGTAAAAACAGTGTAATAACAGTGTAATAACAGTGTAAAAACAGTGTAATAATAGTGCAAAAACAGTGTAATAACAGTGTAATAACAGTGAAATAACAGTGTAAAAACAGTTTAATAACAGTGTAATAACAGTGTAATAATAGTGTAATAACGACGACGCCTGTAATAACAGTGTAATAACAGTGCAAAAACAGTGTAATAACAGTGTAATAATAGTGTAAAAACAGTGTAATAACAGTGTAATAACAGTGTAAAAACAGTGTAACAACAGTGTAAAAACAGTGTAAAAACAGTGTAATAACAGTGTAAAAACAGTGTAATAACAGTGTAAAAACAGTGTAATAATAGTGCAAAAACAGTGTAATAACAGTGTAAAAACAGTTTAATAACAGTGTAATAACAGTGTAATAATAGTGTAATAACGACGACGCCTGTAATAACAGTGTAATAACAGTGCAAAAACAGTGTAATAATAGTGTAAAAACAGTGTAATAACAGTGTAATAACAGTGTAAAAACAGTGTAACAACAGTGTAAAAACAGTGTAATAACGACGACGCCTGTAATAACAGTGTAATAACAGTGTAATAACAGTGTAAAAACAGTGTGATAACAGTGTAATAATAGTGTAATAACGACGATGCCTGTAATAACAGTGTAATAACAGTGCAAAAACAGTGTAATAACAGTGTAATAATTGTGTAAAAACAGTGTAATAACAGTGTAATAACAGTGTAAAAACAGTGTAATAATAGTGCAAAAACAGTGTAATAACAGTGTAATAACAGTGAAATAACAGTGTAAAAACAGTTTAATAACAGTGTAATAACAGTGTAATAATAGTGTAATAACGACGACGCCTGTAATAACAGTGTAATAACAGTGCAAAAACAGTGTAATAACAGTGTAATAATAGTGTAAAAACAGTGTAATAACAGTGTAATAACAGTGTAAAAACAGTGTAACAACAGTGTAAAAACAGTGTAAAAACAGTGTAATAACAGTGTAAAAACAGTGTAATAACAGTGCAAAAACAGTGTAATAGTGTAATAACAGTGAAATAACAGTGTAAAAACAGTTTAATAACAGTGTAATAACAGTGTAATAATAGTGTAATAACGACGACGCCTGTAATAACAGTGTAATAACAGTGCAAAAACAGTGTAATAACAGTGTAATAATAGTGTAAAAACAGTGTAATAACAGTGTAATAACAGTGTAAAAACAATGTAACAACAGTGTAAAAACAGTGTAATAACGACGACGCCTGTAATAACAGTGTAATAACAGTGTAATAACAGTGTAAAAACAGTGTGATAACAGTGTAGTAACAGTGTAAAAACAGTGCAATGACAGTGTAATAACAGGATAAAAACAATGCAATAACAGTGTAATAACAGTGTAATAATAGTGTAATAACGACGACGCCTGTAATAACAGTGTAATAACAGTGCAAAAACAGTGTAATAACAGTGTAATAATTGTGTAAAAACAGTGTAATAACAGTGTAGTAACAGTGTAAAAACAGTGCAATGACAGTGTAATAACAGGATAAAAACAATGTAATAACAGTGTAATAACAGTGTAAAAACAGTGTAATAAGACGCGGCCAGTAATAACAGTGTAATAACAGTGTAATAACAGTGGAATAACAGTGGAATAACAGTGTAATAACAGTGTAATAACAGGGTAAAAACAGTGTAATAACAGTGTAATAACAGTGTAAAAACAGTGCAAAAACAGTGTAATAACAGTGTAATAATAGTGTAATAACGACGACGCCTGTAATAACAGTGTAATAACAGTGTAAAAACAGTGTAATAACAGTGTAAAAACAGTGCAAAAACAGTGTAATAACAGTGAAATAACAATGTAAAAACAGTGTAATAACAGTGTAATAACAGTGTAATAACAGTGTAAAAACAGTTTAATAACAGTGTAATAACAGTGTAATAACAGTGTAATAACAGTGTAATAACGACGACGCCTGTAATAACAGTGTAATAACAGTGCAAAAACAGTGTAATAACAGTGTAATAATAGTGTAAAAACAGTGTAATAACAGTGTAATAACAGTGTAAAAACAGTGTAATAACAGTGTAAAAACAGTGCAAAAACAGTGTAATAACAGTGAAATAACAATGTAAAAACAGTGTAATAACAGTGTAATAACATTGTAAAAACAGTTTAACAACAGTGTAATAACAGTGTAATAATAGTGTAATAACGACGACGCCTGTAATAACAGTGTAATAACAGTGTAAAAACAGTGTAATAACAGTGTAAAAACAGTGTAATAACAGTGTAAAAACAGTGTAATAACAGTGTAATAAGAGTGTAATAACGACGACGCCTGTAATAACAGTGTAAAAACAGTGTAATAACAGTGTAATAACAGTGTAAAAGCAGTGTAATAACAGTGTAATAACAGTGTAATAACAGTGTAAAAACAGTGTAATAGTGTAAAAACAGTGTAATAACAGTGTAATAACAGTGAGAAAACAGTGTAATAACAGTGTAAAAACAGTGTAATAACAGTGTAAAAACAGTGTAATAACAGTGTAAAAACAGTGTAATAACAGTGTAATAAGAGTGTAATAACGACGACGCCTGTAATAACAGTGTAATAACAGCATAAAAACAATGTAATAACAGTGTAGTAACAGTGTAAAAACAGTGCAATGACAGTGTAATAATAGCATAAAAACAATGTAATAACAGTGTAATAACAGTGTAAAAACAGTGTAATAACGACGAGGCCAGTAATAACAGTGTAATAACAGTGTAATAACAGTGTAAAAACAGTGTAATAACAGTGTAATAACAGTGTAAAAACAGCGTAATAACAGTGTAAAAACAGTGTAATAACAGTCTAAAAACAGCGTAATAACAGTGTAAAAACAGTGTAATAGAGTAAAAACAGTGTAATAACAGTGTAATAACAGTGTAATATCAGTGTAATAACAGTGTAAAAACAGTTTAATAACAGTGTAATAACAGTGTAATAACAGTCTAATAATAGTGTAATAACGACGACGACTGTAATAACAGTGTAATAACAGTGCAAAAACAGTGTAATAACAGTGTAATAATAGTGTAAAAACAGTGTAATAACAGTGTAGTAACAGTGTAAAAACAGTGCAATGACAGTGTAATAACAGCATAAAAACAATGTAATAACAGTGTAATAACAGTGTAAAAACAGTGTAATAACGACGAGGCCAGTAATAACAGTGTAATAACAGTGTAATAACAGTGTAAAAACAGTGTAATAACAGTGTAAAAACAGTGTAATAACAGTGTAAAAACAGTGTAATAACAGTGTAATAACAGGATAAAAACAATGTAATAACAGTGTAATAACAGTGTAAAAACAGTGGAATAACAGTGGAATAACAGTGTAATAACAGTGTAATAACAGGGTAAAAACAGTGTAATAACAGTGCAAAAACAGTGTAATAACAGTGTAATAATAGTGTAATAACGACGACGCCTGTAACAACAGTGTAATAACAGTGTAAAAACAGTGTAATAACAGTGTAAAAACAGTGTAATAACAGTGTAAAAACAGTGTAATAACAGTGTAAATACAGTGTAATAACAGTGTAATAAGAGTGTAATAACGACGACGCCTGTAATAACAGTGTAAAAACAGGGTAAAAACAGTGTAATAACAGTGCAAAAACAGTGTAATAACAGTGCAATGACAGTGTAATAACAGCATAAAAACAATGTAATAACAGTGTAATAACAGTGTAATAACAGGGTAAAAACAGTGTAATAACAGTGTAAAAACAGTGTAATAACAGTGTAAATACAGTGTAATAACAGTGTAATAAGAGTGTAATAACGACGACGCCTGTAATAACAGTGTAAAAACAGTGTAATAACAGTGTAAAAACAGTGTAAAAACAGTGTAATAGTGTAAAAACAGTGTAATAACAGTGTAATAACAGTGAGAAAACAGTGTAATAACAGTGTAAAAACAGTGTAATAACAGTGTAAAAACAGTGTAAGAACAGTGTAAAAACAGTGTAATAACAGTGTAATAAGAGTGTAATAACGACGACGCCTGTAATAACAGTGTAATAACAGCATAAAAACAATGTAATAACAGTGTAGTAACAGTGTAAAAACAGTGTAATAACGACGACGCCTGTAATAACAGTGTAAAAACAGTGTAATAACAGTGTAATAACAGTGTAAAAACAGTGTAATAACAGTGTAATAACAGTGTAAAAACAGCGTAATAACAGTGTAAAAACAGTGTAATAACAGTCTAAAAACAGCGTAATAACAGTGTAAAAACAGTGTAATAGAGTAAAAACAGTGTAATAACAGTGTAATAACAGTGTAATATCAGTGTAATAACAGTGTAAAAACAGTTTAATAACAGTGTAATAACAGTGTAATAACAGTCTAATAATAGTGTAATAACGACGACGACTGTAATAACAGTGTAATAACAGTGCAAAAACAGTGTAATAACAGTGTAATAATAGTGTAAAAACAGTGTAATAACAGTGTAGTAACAGTGTAAAAACAGTGCAATGACAGTGTAATAACAGCATAAAAACAATGTAATAACAGTGTAATAACAGTGTAAAAACAGTGTAATAACGACGAGGCCAGTAATAACAGTGTAATAACAGTGTAATAACAGTGTAAAAACAGTGTAATAACAGTGTAAAAACAGTGTAATAACAGTGTAAAAACAGTGTAATAACAGTGTAATAACAGGATAAAAACAATGTAATAACAGTGTAATAACAGTGTAAAAACAGTGGAATAACAGTGGAATAACAGTGTAATAACAGTGTAATAACAGGGTAAAAACAGTGTAATAACAGTGCAAAAACAGTGTAATAACAGTGTAATAATAGTGTAATAACGACGACGCCTGTAACAACAGTGTAATAACAGTGTAAAAACAGTGTAATAACAGTGTAAAAACAGTGTAATAACAGTGTAAAAACAGTGTAATAACAGTGTAAATACAGTGTAATAACAGTGTAATAAGAGTGTAATAACGACGACGCCTGTAATAACAGTGTAAAAACAGGGTAAAAACAGTGTAATAACAGTGCAAAAACAGTGTAATAACAGTGCAATGACAGTGTAATAACAGCATAAAAACAATGTAATAACAGTGTAATAACAGTGTAATAACAGGGTAAAAACAATGTAATAACAGTGTAAAAACAGTGTAATAACAGTGTAAATACAGTGTAATAACAGTGTAATAAGAGTGTAATAACGACGACGCCTGTAATAACAGTGTAAAAACAGTGTAATAACAGTGTAAAAACAGTGTAATAACAGTGTAATAACAGGGTAAAAACAGTGTAATAGTGTAAAAACACTGTAATAACAGTGTGATAACAGTGTAGTAGTGTAAAAACAGTGTAATAACAGTGTAAAAACAGTGTAATAACAGTGTAATAACAGGATAAAAACAGTGTAATAACAGTGTAATAATAGTGTAAAAACAGTGTAATAACAGTATAAAAACAGTGTAACAACAGTGTAAAAACAGTGTAATAACGACGACGCCTGTAATAACAGTGTAATAACAGTGTAATAACAGTGTAAAAACAGTGTGATAACAGTGTGATAACAGTGTAATAACAGTGTAAAAACAGTGTAATAACAGTGTAGTAACAGTGTAAAAACAGTGCAATGACAGTGTAATAACAGGATAAAAACAATGTAATAACAGTGTAATAACAGTGTAATAATAGTGTAATAACGACGACACCTGTAATAACAGTGTAATAACAGTGCAAAAACAGTGTAATAACAGTGTAATAATTGTGTAAAAACAGTGTAATAACAGTGTAATAACAGTGTAAAAACAGTGTAATAATAGTGCAAAAACAGTGTAATAGTGTAATAACAGTGAAATAACAGTGTAAAAACAGTTTAATAACAGTGTAATAACAGTGTAATAATAGTGTAATAACGACGACGCCTGTAATAACAGTGTAATAACAGTGCAAAAACAGTGTAATAACAGTGTAATAATAGTGTAAAAACAGTGTAATAACAGTGTAATAACAGTGTAAAAACAATGTAACAACAGTGTAAAAACAGTGTAATAACGACGACGCCTGTAATAACAGTGTAATAACAGTGTAATAACAGTGTAAAAACAGTGTGATAACAGTGTAGTAACAGTGTAAAAACAGTGCAATGACAGTGTAATAACAGGATAAAAACAATGTAATAACAGTGTAATAACAGTGTAATAATAGTGTAATAACGACGACGCCTGTAATAACAGTGTAATAACAGTGCAAAAACAGTGTAATAACAGTGTAATAATTGTGTAAAAACAGTGTAATAACAGTGTAGTAACAGTGTAAAAACCGTGCAATGACAGTGTAATAACAGGATAAAAACAATGTAATAACAGTGTAATAACAGTGTAAAAACAGTGTAATAAGACGCGGCCAGTAATAACAGTGTAATAACAGTGTAATAACAGTGGAATAACAGTGGAATAACAGTGTAATAACAGGGTAAAAACAGTGTAATAACAGTGTAATAACAGTGTAATAACAGTGTAAAAACAGTGCAAAAACAGTGTAATAACAGTGTAATAATAGTGTAATAACGACGACGCCTGTAATAACAGTGTAATAACAGGGTAAAAACAGTGTAAAAACAGTGTAAAAACAGTGCAATTACAGTGTAATAACAGTGTAATAACGACGACGCCTGTAATAACAGTGTAATAACAGTGTAAAAACAGTGTAATAACAGTGTAAAAACAGTGCAAAAACAGTGTAATAACAGTGAAATAACAATGTAAAAACAGTGTAATAACAGTGTAATAACAGTGTAATAACAGTGTAAAAACAGTTTAATAACAGTGTAATAACAGTGTAATAACAGTGTAATAACGACGACGCCTGTAATAACAGTGTAATAACAGTGCAAAAACAGTGTAATAACAGTGTAATAATAGTGTAAAAACAGTGTAATAACAGTGTAATAACAGTGTAAAAACAGTGTAATAACAGTGTAAAAACAGTGCAAAAACAGTGTAATAACAGTGAAATAACAATGTAAAAACAGTGTAATAACAGTGTAATAACATTGTAAAAACAGTTTAACAACAGTGTAATAACAGTGTAATAATAGTGTAATAACGACGACGCCTGTAATAACAGTGTAATAACAGTGTAAAAACAGTGTAATAACAGTGTAAAAACAGTGTAATAACAGTGTAAAAACAGTGTAATAACAGTGTAATAAGAGTGTAATAACGACGACGCCTGTAATAACAGTGTAAAAACAGTGTAATAACAGTGTAATAACAGTGTTAAAGCAGTGTAATAACAGTGTAATAACAGTGTAATAACAGTGTAAAAACAGTGTAATAGTGTAAAAACAGTGTAATAACAGTGTAATAACAGTGTAAAAACAGCGTAATAACAGTGTAAAAACAGTGTAATAACAGTGTAAAAACAGCGTAATAACAGTGTAAAAACAGTGTAATAGAGTAAAAACAGTGTAATAACAGTGTAATAACAGTGTAATATCAGTGTAATAACAGTGTAAAAACAGTTTAATAACAGTGTAATAACAGTGTAATAACAGTCTAATAATAGTGTAATAACGACGACGACTGTAATAACAGTGTAATAACAGTGCAAAAACAGTGTAATAACAGTGTAATAATAGTGTAAAAACAGTGTAATAACAGTGTAGTAACAGTGTAAAAACAGTGCAATGACAGTGTAATAACAGCATAAAAACAATGTAATAACAGTGTAATAACAGTGTAAAAACAGTGTAATAACGACGAGGCCAGTAATAACAGTGTAATAACAGTGTAATAACAGTGTAAAAACAGTGTAATAACAGTGTAAAAACAGTGTAATAACAGTGTAAAAACAGTGTAATAACAGTGTAATAACAGGATAAAAACAATGTAATAACAGTGTAATAACAGTGTAAAAACAGTGGAATAACAGTGGAATAACAGTGTAATAACAGTGTAATAACAGGGTAAAAACAGTGTAATAACAGTGCAAAAACAGTGTAATAACAGTGTAATAATAGTGTAATAACGACGACGCCTGTAACAACAGTGTAATAACAGTGTAAAAACAGTGTAATAACAGTGTAAAAACAGTGTAATAACAGTGTAAAAACAGTGTAATAACAGTGTAAATACAGTGTAATAACAGTGTAATAACAGTGTAAAAACAGTGTAATAACAGTGTAATAGTGTAAAAACAGTGTAATAACAGTGTAATAACAGTGAGAAAACAGTGTAATAACAGTGTAAAAACAGTGTAATAACAGAGTAAAAACAGTGTAATAACAGTGTAAAAACAGTGTAATAACAGTGAAATAAGAGTGTAATAACGACGACGCCTGTAATAACAGTGTAAAAACAGTGTAATAACAGTGTAATAACAGTGTAAAAACAGTGTAATAACAGTGTAAAAACAGTGTAATAACAGTGTAATAACAGTGTAAAAACAGTGTAATAACAGTGTAAAAACACTGTAATAACAGTGTAATAACAGTGTGATAACAGTGTAATAACAGTGTAAAAACAGTGTAATAACAGTGTAGTAACAGTGTAAAAACAGTCCAATGACAGTGTAATAACACGATAAAAACAATGTAATAACAGTGTAATAACAGTGTAAAAACAGTGGAATAACAGTGGAATAACAGTGTAATAACAGTGTAATAACAGGGTAAAAACAGTGTAATAACAGTGCAAAAACAGTGTAATAACAGTGTAATAATAGTGTAATAACGACGACGCCTGTAATAACAGTGTAATAACAGGGTAAAAACAGTGTAATAACAGTGTAAAAACAGTGTAATTACAGTGTAATAACAGTGTAATAACGACGACGCCTGTAATAACAGTGTAATAACAGTGTAAAAACAGTGTAATAACAGTGTAAAAACAGTGCAAAAACAGTGTAATAACAGTGAAATAACAATGTAAAAACAGTGTAATAACAGTGTAATAACAGTGTAAAAACAGTTTAATAACAGTGTAATAACAGTGTAATAACGACGACGCCTGTAAAAACAGTGTGATAACAGTGTAATAACAGTGTAAAAACAGTGTAATAAAAGTGTAGTAACAGTGTAAAAACAGTGCAATGACAGTGTAATAACAGGATAAAAAAATTTAATAACAGTGTAATAACAGTGTAAATACAGTGTAATAACAGTGTAATAACAGTGTAATAACGACGACGCCTGTAATAACAGTGTAATAACAGTATAATAACAGTGTAAAAACAGTGTAAAAACAGTGTAATAACAGTGTAAAAACAGTGTAATAACAGTGTAAAAACAGTGTAATAATAGTGCAAAAACAGTGTAA
>JAMASW010000063.1:0-24790 GCA_030522415.1 Channallabes apus | reverse complement strand
TTATTACACTGTCTTTACACTGTTATTACACTGTTATTACACTGTTTTTACCCTGTTATTACACTGTTATAGCACTGTTTTTACACTGTTATTACAATGTTTTTACACTGTTATTACACTGTTATTACACTGTTATTAAACTGTTTTTACACTGTTATTACACTGTTATTACACTGTTTTGACACTGTTATTACACTCTGATTACACTGTTTTTGCACTGTTATTACACTGTTTTTACACTGTTATTACACTGTTATTACACTGTTATTACAGGCGTCGTCGTTATTACACTGTTATTACACTGTTATTACACTGTTTTTACACTGTTATTACACTGTTATTACACTGTTTTTGCACTGTTATTACACTTTTTTTACAATGTTATTACACTGTTTTTACACTGATATTACACTGTTATTACACTGTTTTTACACTGTTATTACACTGTTATTACACTCTTTTTACACTGTTATTCCACTGTATTACACTGATTTTACCCTGTTATTACACTGTTATAGCACTGTTTTTACAATGTTATTACACTGTTATTACACTGTTTTTACACTGTATTTATACTGTTATTACACTGTTATTACACTGTTTTTACACTGTTATTACACTGTTATTACAGGCGTCGTCGTTATTACACTGTTTTTACACTGTTATTACACTGTTATTACACTGTTTTTACACTGTTTTTTGCACTGTTATTACACTGTTTTTACACTATTATTACACTGTTTTTGCACTGTTATTACACTGTTTTTACACTGTTATTACACTGTTTTTACCTGTTATTACACTGTTATTACACTGTTATTACACTGTCTTTACTCTGTTATTACACTGTTATTACACTGTTTTTACCCTGTTATTACACTGTTATGGCACTGTTTTTACACTGTTATTACAATGTTTTTACACTGTTATTACACTGTTATTACACTGTTATTAAACTGTTTTTACACTGTTATTACACTGTTATTACACTGTTTTGACACTGTTATTACACTCTAATTACACTGTTTTTGCACTGTTATTACACTGTTTTTTACACTGTTATTACACTGTTATTACACTGTTATTACAGGCGTCGTCGTTATTACACTGTTATTACACTGTTATTACACTGTTTTTACACTGTTATTACACTGTTATTACACTGTTTTTGCACTGTTATTACACTTTTTTTACAATGTTATTACACTGTTTTTACACTGATATTACACTGTTATTACACTGTTATTACACTGTTATTACACTGTTATTACACTGTTATTACACTGTTATTACACTGTTTTTACACTGTTATTACACTGTTATTACACTGTTTTTACCCTGTTATTACACTGATATTGCACTGTTTTTTACACTGTTACTACACTGTTTTTACATTGTTTTTACACTGTTATTACACTGTTATTACAGGCGTCGTCGTTATTACCCTGTTAATACACTGTTATTACACTGTTTTTTACACTGTTATTACACTGTTTTTACCCTGTTATTACACTGTTATTACACTGTTATTACAGGCGTCGTCGTTATTACACTGTTATTACACTGTTATTACACTGTCTTTACACTGTTATTCCACTGTTATTACACTGTTTTTACCTTGTTATTACACTGTTATAGCACTGTTTTTTACACTGTTATTACACTGTTATTACACTGTTTTTACACTGTTATTACACTGTTTTTACACTGTTTTTACACTGTTATTACAATGTTTTTACACTGTTATTACACTGTTATTACACTGTTATTAAACTGTTTTTTCACTGTTATTACACTGTTATTACACTGTTTTGACACTGTTATTACACTCTTATTACACTGTTTTTGCACTGTTATTACACTGTTTTTACCCTGTTATTACACTGTTATTACACTGTTATTACAGGCGTCGTCATTATTACTCTGTTATTACACTGTTATTAGACTGTTTTTACACTGTTATTACACTGTTATTACACTGTTTTTGCACTGTTATTACACTGTTTTTACACTGTTTTGACACTGTTATTACACTCTTATTACACTGTTTTTGCACTGTTATTCACTGTTTTTACCCTGATATTACACTGTTATTACACTGTTACTACAGGCGTCGTCGTTATTACACTGTTATTACACTGTTTTTACACTGTTATTACACTGTTATTACACTGTTTTTACACTGTTTTTGCACTGTTATTACACTGTTTTTACACTATTATTACACTGTTTTTGCACTGTTATTACACTGTTTTTACACTGTTATTACACTGTTTTTTACCCTGTTATTACACTGTTATTACACTGTTATTACAGGCGTCGTCGTTATTACACTGTTATTAAACTGTTATTACACTGTCTTTTACACTGTTATTACACTGTTATTACACTGTTTTTACCCTGTTATTACACTGTTATAGCACTGTTTTTACACTGTTATTACAATGTTTTTACACTGTTATTACACTGTTATTACACTGTTATTAAACTGTTTTTACACTGTTATTACACTGTTATTACACTGTTTTTACACTGTTTTTGCACTGTTATTACACTGTTTTTGCACTGTTATTACACTGTTTTTACACTGTTATTACACTGTTATTACACTGTTTATTACAGGCGTCGTCGTTATTACAATGTTATTACACTGTTATTACACTGTTTTTACACTGTTATTACACTGTTATTACACTGTTTTTGCACTGTTATTACACTTTTTTTTACAATGTTATTACACTGTTTTTACACTGATATTACACTGTTATTACACTGTTTTTACACTGTTATTACACTGTTATTACACTGTTATTACACTGTTTTTACACTGTTATTACACTGTATTACACTGATTTTACCCTGTTATTACACTGTTATAGCACTGTTTTTACAATGTTATTACACTGTTATTACACTGTTTTTACACTGTATTTATACTGTTATTACACTGTTATTACACTGTGTTTTTACACTGTTATTACACTGTTATTACAGGCGTCGTCGTTATTACACTGTTTTTACACTGTTATTACACTGTTATTACACTGTTTTTACACTGTTATTACACTGTTATTACACTGTTTTTGCACTGTTATTACACTGTTTTTACACTGTTTTGACACTGTTATTACACTCTTATTACACTGTTTTTGCACTGTTATTACACTGTTTTTACCCTGTTATTACACTGTTATTACACTGTTATTACAGGCGTCGTCATTATTACACTGTTATTAGACTGTTTTTACACTGTTATTACACTGTTATTCACTGTTTTTACCCTGATATTACACTGTTATTACACTGTTACTACAGGCATCGTCGTTATTACACTGTTATTACACTGTTTTTACACTGTTATTACACTGTTATTACACTGTTTTTACCCTATTATTACACTGATATTGCACTGTTTTTACACTGTTACTACACTGTTTTTACATTGTTTTTACACTGTTATTACACTGTTATTACACTGTTTTTACACTGTATTTACACTGTTATTACACTGTTATTACACTATTTTTACACTGTTATTACACTAGTATTACAGGCGTCGTCGTTATTACACTGTTTTTACACTGTTATTACACTGTTATTACACTGTTTTTACACTGTTTTTGCACTGTTATTACACTGTTTTTACACTATTATTACACTGTTTTTGCACTGTTATTACACTGTTTTTACACTGTTATTACACTGTTTTTACCCTGTTATTACACTGTTATTACACTGTTATTACAGGCGTCGTCGTTATTACACTGTTATTAAACTGTTATTACACTGTCTTTACACTGTTATTACACTGTTATTACACTGTTTTTACCTTGTTATTACACTGTTATAGCACTGTTTTTACACTGTTATTACACTGTTATTACACTGTTTTTACACTGTTTTTACACTGTTATTACAATGTTTTTACACTGTTATTACACTGTTATTACACTGTTATTAAACTGTTTTTTCACTGTTATTACACTGTTATTACACTGTTTTGACACTGTTTTTGCACTGTTATTACACTGTTTTTACCCTGTTATTACACTGTTATTACACTGTTATTACAGGCGTCGTCATTATTACTCTGTTATTACACTGTTATTAGACTGTTTTTACACTGTTATTACACTGTTATTACACTGTTTTTGCACTGTTATTACACTGTTTTTACACTGTTTTGACACTGTTATTACACTCTTATTACACTGTTTTTGCACTGTTATTACACTGTTTTTACCCTGTTATTACACTGTTATTACACTGTTATTACAGGCGTCGTCATTATTACACTGTTATTACACTGTTATTAGACTGTTTTTACACTGTTATTACACTGTTATTCACTGTTTTTACCCTGATATTACACTGTTATTACACTGTTACTACAGGCGTCGTCGTTATTACACTGTTATTACACTGTTATTACACTGTTATTAAACTGTTATTACACTGTCTTTACACTGTTATTACACTGTTATTACACTGTTTTTACCCTGTTATTACACTGTTATAGCACTGTTTTTACACTGTTATTACAATGTTTTTACACTGTTATTACACTGTTATTACACTGTTATTAAACTGTTTTTACACTGTTATTACACTCTGATTACACTGTTTTTGCACTGTTATTACACTGTTTTTACACTGTTATTACACTGTTATTACACTGTTATTACAGGCGTCGTCGTTATTACAATGTTATTACACTGTTATTACACTGTTTTTACACTGTTATTACACTGTTATTACACTGTTTTTACACTGTTATTACACTGTTATTACACTGTTTTTGCACTGTTATTACACTGTTTTTACACTGTTTTGACACTGTTATTACACTCTTATTACACTGTTTTTGCACTGTTATTACACTGTTTTTACCCTGTTATTACACTGTTATTACACTGTTATTACAGGCGTCGTCATTATTACACTGTTATTACACTGTTATTAGACTGTTTTTACACTGTTATTACACTGTTATTCACTGTTTTTACCCTGATATTACACTGTTATTACACTGTTACTACAGGCGTCGTCGTTATTACACTGTTATTACACTGTTTTTACACTGTTTTTACCCTATTATTACACTGATATTGCACTGTTTTTACACTGTTACTACACTGTTTTTACATTGTTTTTACACTGTTATTACACTGCTATTACACTGTTTTTACACTGTATTTACACTGTTATTACACTGTTATTACACTGTTTTTACACTGTTTTTACACTGTTATTACACTAGTATTACAGGCGTCGTCGTTATTACACTGTTTTTACACTGTTATTACACTGTTATTACACTGTTTTTACACTGTTTTTGCACTGTTATTACACTGTTTTTACACTATTATTACACTGTTTTTGCACTGTTATTACACTGTTTTTACACTGTTATTACACTGTTTTTACCCTGTTATTACACTGTTATTACACTGTTATTACAGGCGTCGTCGTTATTACACTGTTATTACACTGTTTTTACCCTGTTATTACACTGTTATAGCACTGTTTTTACACTGTTATTACAATGTTTTTACACTGTTATTACACTGTTATTACACTGTTATTAAACTGTTTTTACACTGTTATTACACTGTTATTACACTGTTTTGACACTGTTATTACACTCTGATTACACTGTTTTTGCACTGTTATTACACTGTTTTTACACTGTTATTACACTGTTATTACACTGTTATTACAGGCGTCGTCGTTATTACACTGTTATTACACTGTTATTACACTGTTTTTACACTGTTATTACACTGTTATTACACTGTTTTTGCACTGTTATTACACTTTTTTTACAATGTTATTACACTGTTTTTACACTGATATTACACTGTTATTACACTGTTTTTACACTGTTATTACACTGTTATTACACTGTTTTTACACTGTTATTACACTGTTATTACACTGTTTTTACACTGTATTTATACTGTTATTACACTGTTATTACACTGTTATTACACTGTTTTTACACTGTTATTACACTGTTATTACAGGCGTCGTCGTTATTACACTGTTTTTACACTGTTATTACACTGTTATTACACTGTTTTTACACTGTTTTTGCACTGTTATTACATTGTTTTTACACTATTATTACACTGTTTTTGCACTGTTATTACACTGTTTTTACACTGTTATTACACTGTTTTTACCCAGTTATTACACTGTTATTACACTGTTATTACAGGCGTCGTCGTTATTACACTGTTATTAAACTGTTATTACACTGTCTTTACACTGTTATTACACTGTTATTACACTGTTTTTACCCTGTTATTACACTGTTATAGCACTGTTTTTACACTGTTATTACAATGTTTTTACACTATTATTACACTGTTTTTGCACTGTTATTACACTGTTTTTACACTGTTATTACACTGTTTTTACCCTGTTATTACACTGTTATTACACTGTTATTACAGGCGTCGTCGTTATTACACTGTTATTAAACTGTTATTACACTGTCTTTACACTGTTATTAGACTGTTATTACACTGTTTTTACCCTGTTATTACACTGTTATAGCACTGTTTTTACACTGTTATTACAATGTTTTTACACTGTTATTACACTGTTATTACACTGTTATTACACTGTTTTGACACTGTTATTACACTCTAATTACACTGTTTTTGCACTGTTATTACACTGTTTTTACACTGTTATTACACTGTTATTACACTGTTATTACAGGCGTCGTCGTTATTACACTGTTATTACACTGTTATTACACTGTTTTTACACTGTTATTACACTGTTATTACACTGTTTTTGCACTGTTATTACACTTTTTTTTACAATGTTATTACACTGTTTTTACACTGATATTACACTGTTATTACACTGTTTTTACACTGTTATTACACTGTTATTACACTGTTATTACACTGTTATTACACTGTTATTACACTGTTTTTACACTGTTACTACACTGTTTTTACATTGTTTTTACACTGTTATTACACTGTTATTACAGGCGTCGTCGTTATTACCCTGTTATTACACTGTTATTACACTGTTTTTACACTGTTATTACACTGTTTTTACCCTGTTATTACACTGTTATTACACTGTTATTACAGGCGTCGTCGTTATTACACTGTTATTACACTGTTATTACACTGTCTTTACACTGTTATTACACTGTTATTACACTGTTTTACCTTGTTATTATACTGTTATAGCACTGTTTTTACACTGTTATTACACTGTTATTACACTGTTTTTACACTGTTATTACACTGTTTTTACACTGTTTTTACACTGTTATTACAATGTTTTTACACTGTTATTACACTGTTATTACACTGTTATTAAACTGTTTTTTCACTGTTATTACACTGTTATTACACTGTTTTGACACTGTTATTACACTCTTATTACACTGTTTTTGCACTGTTATTACACTGTTTTTACCCTGTTATTACACTGTTATTACACTGTTATTACAGGCGGCGTCATTATTTCTCTGTTATTACACTGTTATTAGACTGTTTTTACACTGTTATTACACTGTTATTACACTGTTTTTGCACTGTTATTACACTGTTTTTACACTGTTTTGACACTGTTATTACACTCTTATTACACTGTTTTTGCACTGTTATTACACTGTTTTTACCCTGTTATTACACTGTTATTACACTGTTATTACAGGCGTCGTCATTATTACACTGTTATTACACTGTTATTAGACTGTTTTTACACTGTTATTACACTGTTATTCACTGTTTTTACCCTGTTATTACACTGTTATTACATTGTTACTACAGGCGTCGTCGTTATTACACTGGGGTTAGGGTTAGGGTTAGGGTTAGGGATCGGGTTCGAGTTAGCGGTTAAGGGTTATGGGTAAGTTTTAGAGGTTAAGTTTTAGGGTTTAGGGAGGGTAGGGTTAAGGTAAGAGAGGTTGAGTTTTAGGGTTTAGGGAGATTAGGGGTCAGAGGTTAAGGTTAGGGTTAAGATAAGAGAGGTTGAGTTTTAGGGTTTAGGGAGATTAGGGGTCAGAGGTTAAGGTTAGGGATTTAGGGAGGGAGAAGAAGTTAGAAGGTAGGATGGAGGAGGTTAAGGTGAGGAAAGGGGTTGGTAGACGCACTAACTTGTGTGCACTGGCCATCAATGCCGCTGACTCTAACTGGTTCACTTCTCGTTAAGGCCTAGGGGGTGTGTGGTGTCTAATTTCTTAATCCAGATTTTCTCTGCTCTTTTTCTTTGCAGGATGGACCATTGCGTGTTGGCTTGAAGGACCATGGCCCCGAAGGATTCCCATCCGTGTTCCCGGAAGTGTCCGACCAGGTAAGTATTATTTTCTTGTTTTCCTTTAAGGATGTTGTGTTTGTGTTGTGTCATTCTGACCAGGATGGTATTGCCCGTTTCTCCAACATATTGTCTTCTGCATTGTTTACAGGTAATGAGATATATACAGTTTTTGCTGTGTACTGTGCCAGATCGGTGAGTACTGAAAACTTCTTTGGTGATTTTGTTCTGTACGTAGTCTTCTTGTTTAAAATATTGTCCCTGATGTTTAGGTTTTGTGATGTGTAGAGGATTTAGTTTAGCTCTGATTAAATGATCCTGTAGATTTTTGTTTTTTCTATATGCTGCGATTACTTTATGATCTTTGAATGTTTGTGTTTGTCCCAAAATGTGTTGGTAGTTGGATCTTAACCTCCTGGTCAGTGTAACAGAGGCCGAGGAATAGGTGAGGACCAGGGGCACACTGGTGCCCTCCGTCTGGGTCCTTCTGTTCAGGTACGTTTTAAAATTTTTTCTCAGGAAGGATCTGTTATATCCTCTGGTTCTGAGTGCTGTGAAGAGGATTCGTGTCGCTTCAATGAAGTCCCGTTCTTGGGTGCCGTGTCGCTTCAATGAAGTCCCGTTCTTGGGTTAGGGTTAGGGTAGGGTAAAAAGACGTAGCCCTGGGATAAACCCAGAACCCACGTGGTGCACGGGCCTGCAACTCAGGCCTCATCTCCAGCACTCTCCATACAAACGATCGACAGATATGGCGCCTGATAGATTATGCAAGGCTAACGATCGTGTTTTGGGCTAGGCTGGGGTAAAATTTATCCACAAACACTCCTACTCCAGATAGGGTAGAATTAGTGTTAAGTGACCATGCCTGTGGAAAGGTTAAAGGTCAGATACACCTAGGGTTACAGGAAAATGTGGTTATGCTGACCTAGGGTTCTAGAGCTTATATTTTAAACTGACGGTTATGTTTAGGTTTAAGAAATTGGGTTTAGAGTTCAAAACTAACGGTTATATTTTGAGTTAAGGGATAGGAGACGCATTAATCCTATTTAAGGTTAAAAGTGTGAGCTAAGATTAAAATTCCTTTTAACCCAACGATATCCTAAATTGTGAGACACGTCATCAGTAGTAAACCATAGAATCATAGGGTGTTTCGGCCTTCCATTACTAGACACCCTCCTCCATGGCGGCCCGCCGTAGGTGGATCAGTCCACGGCTCGTGCCTCATCGCCAATTGAATAAGTAATTTATGTTTCATTGTTTACTATATTAAATATTGATTAAAATAAATGACCCTTTTAAAGTCCTAATTATAATAGTAGTTGTAATTGAAGCCTATGGAGCTAAGGTTTAAATTTATTGAAATTATCCTAGTATAATCTAAACTGTCATACAAACACTCTAAAATATTATTTATTTATTGGTTTAAGATAATAATTTAAATAAATGAACCTTTTTAAAGTCCTAGTTATAATAGTAGTTGTAATTAAAGCCTATGGAGCTAAGCTTTAAATTTATTGAAATTATCCTAGTATAATCTAAACTGTCATACAAACACTCTAAAATATTATTTATTTATTAGTTTAAGATATTAATTTAAATAAATGAACCTTTTTAAAGTCCTATTTATAATACTAATGTAATAAAAGACTATAGAGCTAAGGTTTTTAAATTAACTGAAATTATACTAATACAGCTTGAACCATAATACAATAAACATCTTGACTATATTAAACACAGTGAAGACTGGTAGATAACCATGACTCACCTCTCTGCCAATGGCCCTTTTGTTAACACCGCTAGGTTTCCGGAACCATTTGGACAGAGTGCTGCTCCGGGAAGTGTGTGGAGACCATCTGATCCCAGCGGATGACCCCAAATCAGATCAACAAGCTTCTACTGGGTAGATCTCATGGAGAAAATTCTGCCAAGATGACAGTAAAATCCCCAGCCAAGTTAAACTGTAGTGGGAGGCCAACCCAGGTCCTTAATCGGCATATGTTTCACACTGAGGGTAGATTTTAAATTTTTTTGTATTATTCAGTTATTCATTGTTTTTATTCAGTGTGTCACAAAAATAATATTGCAAAAAACGGCACGACTCTATCTTTTGTCGTTTAGGAGTTATTAGTTAAAATATACTCCAGATTTAGCTTTCCCACAATGCTCTGGGGCACGGTCGGTTGTGGAACGCAAATAGGGTAAAAAATCTCATATGCAACGCCACTAAGGTAAAAATTGGAAGTTTGAAAGTTTATAATATCTAATAAACGTTTCTAAATTAATATTTAGGCCACAGTTGCAGTCCAAATATTTTTTATAAGGATGGATCACAGTTGCAATCACCCTCATTAAACTAATCAGCGATCTTTGACCTATTTTGTAATAAATTAATCAGACTTTGTAATTATTTTAGACCAAAGTCTGATAAACTACGACGCATTATATATAAAAAGTAGATTTTTTATCGCTTCTAATGTAAGAATTTCCTATTTTAAATGAAATTATCTAGTAAACGTCTCTAAATTAATATTTAGGCCACAGTTGCAGTCCAAATATTTTTTTAAGGGGTGGATCACAGTTGCAATCTCCCTCATGTCCTAGTGAGCGATGTTTGACCTATTTAGTGAATAAATTAAATCAAATGTTGTAATAGTTTTTAGGCCTAATAACCTACGACGCATATTCTATAATTCTTGCTTGAGCTGTAACGCTCTGAAAGAGGCAAGATTGGACCAGCAGACGCCTATTTTAAGGCGTCGTGAGGCAGACAGCGATCAACAGAAGGTTGCTCGAGGACAGCATAAACCAGAGTCAGGACACGCAGTCTGAGCCTAAGCTAAAGAGCGCCTTTCGTCCCGGGGTGGCCCAAACCTCCGAGAGTGGCATGAAATCCTGGGTCGTTTTAGGCCTCAGCCCTCCTTATGGTCCTTGAGGGTGCCTTGACCCCTAATCTAGATACTGGCAGATCCCAGATCGTGCTCTAGACGCATGCCCAACGACCCCTTGTGTGGCAATGCACTTACGCCTCCGACAGCTTCCCCCCATATCTCTTATCGTGCCGCCGCCCACGAGCCTACATTTTCAGCAGTCCTAAGCAACGGAAATCCCGTGCCCTTCAGTCCAAACATAACAGCACATGCTCAGTAATGAGCCTCGATACTGCCGCCCCTAATTACTAGGGTGCCTGAGTGGGTGTCTACGTTACATTTAAATAGATAGCTTATTTAGAAAGTTAATGTTATTTTATACATGTGGTTTATAAAAGGAGGTTAACAGTAAGGCTTTTTTAACCTCTGCCCACCAGGTTAAGATCAACCGTGGAGGTGACCGGAGACAAGGTGACCGAGGGCGGCACTGGCCGGTTAGGTTAGGGTAAAAAGACGTAGCCCTGGGATAAACCCAGAACCCACGTGGTGCACGGGCCTGCAACTCAGGCCTCATCTCCAGCACTCTCCATACAAACGATCGACAGATATGGCGCCTGATAGATTATGCAAGGCTAACGATCGTGTTTTGGGCTAGGCTGGGGTAAAATTTATCCACAAACACTCCTACTCCAGATAGGGTAGAATTAGTGTTAAGTGACCATGCCTGTGGAAAGGTTAAAGGTCAGATACACCTAGGGTTACAGGAAAATGTGGTTATGCTGACCTAGGGTTCTAGAGCTTATATTTTAAACTGACGGTTATGTTTAGGTTTAAGAAATTGGGTTTAGGGTTAGGGTTAGGGTTAGGGTTAGGGTTAGGGTTAGGGATCGGGTTCGAGTTAGCGGTTAAGGGTAAGTTTTAGAGGTTAAGTTTTAGGGTTTAGGGAGGGTAGGATTAAGGTAAGAGAGGTTGAGTTTTAGGGTTTAGGGAGATTAGGGTTAGGGTTAGGGTTAGGGTTAGGGTTAGGGTTAGGGTTAGGGTTAGGGTTAGGGTTAGGGGTTTGCATTGAGATGTTGGGTCAAAGTCAATGGGGTTTTTAGTTAGGTGGTCCGAAATGAGCGCATTTGCTATGTTGGGCGCGGCACCCATTCATTTTCAATGGGGCCCAACATCCTCAGACCCAACTTCTCCATCATCGGACCCAGTCTAGAGACCCACGTACTCCATCGAAATTGCCGGCCTTGCAGTAACGCTTTCCCCCACGGGGTGGCAGTACCTGCGGGCTTCTCCCCATGCTAGTGGGCTGCGACTTTGGCCCCCGGGCTCGAGGTGCTACAGCAGGCCTCCCATGGCCACTCTAGCCCCGGGGCTTAGGTCCAGGGAGCCCCTGGGGCCCCGGAATAAAAAGTACCCCCGATTTCGACTCCGACCCGGGGGATGGGACCGCAGGGGACCCCCGCTTACCCTCCGGGACTCTCTGGGCCCCCGGGGCCCCTCGACCCAAAGTTGCTCCTAGCGGGAAAGCGATACCATTTCCCGGGCCTAGGGCTCACGCCGAGTCGGGCTATGGTGGTCCCGGGGCCCTCGGGGGCCCCTGGACGGAACTAGCCCGGGGAAGGTGCTAGAGCCACGGGCTTCGGGATCCCGGGTCCCCCGGGCCCTGTGAGTTTGCCTGCCGAGTTTGGAGCCGCTAGGAGCAACTTTGCGTTAAAGGGCCCGATATGGAGATGTTGGGTCAAATTGCCTTGCACTAATGCGAAGGTGTGTCAGGATGCCCTAACCAGCGGGTACCTGCTACCGGGAAAGTGACACCATTTCCCGGGTGTGGGGCTCACGCAGAGTCGGTCTCTGGCGGTCCCGGGCCCCTAGGGGGCCCCTGGACGGAACTCGCCCGGGGAAGGTGCTACGGACACGGGCTTCGGTATCCTGGGTCCCCCGGGCCCTGGGAGTTTGCCTGCCGAGTTTGGAGCCGCTACTCCCAACTTTGGGGACGTTGTGATTTTTTTACCTGTTAGGGACCAACATTGACATGTTGGGTCTTTACCAATGCTATATCGAGAACCTGTTCCCGATCGAGCGCCGAGGCCCCTGGGGGCCCATGACAAAAATGCTCCTGCGGGGGTTATGATATGTTTTCCCGGGTGTGGGGCTCACGGCGAGTCGGGCTGCGGTGGTCCCGGGCTCGGGAGTGCCCCGGGAAGGGAACTGGCCTGGGAGAGGCCTGAGGTCGCGGCCCCTGTGTGCCACAGCCCCCGGGGGCCCCCTGCTCGAGTTTGGGGAAGATCCGAGGTGTCCAAATACTTTTGACCCGGGCGGGGTCGGGGGGCCGAGGGTGCCCGGGAAGGGTGCCCCTGGCTGGGTAAAAGTCCCATTCCTCCATGAGGATTTGGCCTATGTGATAAGAAAATCATAATAATGAAAAAAATCCCAAGGACTTTGGTCATGGAGGAATGCAGATTGTGCCCGGCGAGAGTGCCCCTGGCCGGGTAAAAGTCCCATTCCTCCATGAGGATTCGGCCTGTGATAAGAAAATCATAATAATGAAAAAAATCCCAAGGACTTTGGTCATGGAGGAATGCAGATTGTGCCCGACGAGAGTGCCCCTGGCCGGGTAAAAGTCCCATTCCTCCATGAGGATTCGGCCTGTGATAAGAAAATCATAATAATGAAAAAAATCCCAAGGACTTTGGTCATGGAGGAATGCAGATTGTGCCCGACGAGAGTGCCCCTGGCCGGGTAAAAGTCCCATTCCTCCATGAGGATTCGGCCTGTGTGTGCATAGTGTTATATATATTGAAAGTCCCACGATTTACGCAGGGGTGGCTGATCCAGAAAGCCCACGAGGCTCCTTCCCGGGCATGATTCCTGCCTTCCCCCCTGTGTGGAGGTATCGCTGTGCCATAGGGTGTCCAGAAGGGTGTGGTCAGAATGTTGAGAAAAGGGGAGCTGAGAGGCTAAGCTCCAGCTGGGTGAGCTGGAGTATCTCCCCGGCTTTTGGTGTCCTAAAGCTGGGGAAGGACTCCTCGGAGTGGGGGTTAGGGGAGCCCCATGGCTAATCTCCCCAGGCTTCAGTGTCCTAAAGCTGGGGAAGGACTCCTCGGAGTCGGGGTTAGGGGAGCCCCATGGCTAATCTCCCCAGGCTTCAGTGTCCTAAAGCTGGGGAAGGGCTCCACGGAGGCCTCGGTGAAAAGACCCGAGGTTTTTACCCTTAAGGGAATTTAACTGACATGCTGGGTCCATTCCCATTGAAATATCGAGAACCTGGGTCCCATAATAATAATGAAAAAAAATCCCAAGGACTTTGGTCATGGAGGAATACAGAGTGTGGCCAGGAAAGGTGCACCTGGCTGGGTAAAAGTCCCATTCCTCCAGGAGGATTCGGCCTGTGTTAAAAACCCAAGGACTTTGGTCATGGAGGAATGCAGAGTTTGGCCAGGAAGGGTGACCCTGGCTGGGTAAAAGTCCCATTCCTCCAGGAGGATTCGGCCTGTGTTAAAAACACAAGGACTTTGGTCATGGAGGAATACAGAGTGTGGCCAGGAAAGGTGCACCTGGCTGGGTAAAAGTCCCATTCCTCCAGAAGGATTCGGCCTGTGTTAAAAACCCAAGGACTTTGGTCATGGAGGAATGCAGAGTTTGGCCAGGAAGGGTGACCCTGGCTGGGTAAAAGTCCCATTCCTCCAGGAGGATTTGGCCTGTCAGAAAAACACAAGGACTTTGGTCATGGAGGAATACGGAGTGTGGCCAGGAAAGGTGCACCTGGCTGGGTAAAAGTCCCATTCCTCCAGAAGGATTCGGCCTGTGTTAAAAACCCAAGGACTTTGGTCATGGAGGAATGCAGAGTTTGGCCAGGAAGGGTGACCCTGGCTGGGTAAAAGTCCCATTCCTCCAGGAGGATTTGGCCTGTCAGAAAAACACAAGGACTTTGGTCATGGAGGAATACAGAGTGTGGCCAGGAAAGGTGCACCTGGCTGGGTAAAAGTCCCATTCCTCCAGGAGGATTCGGCCTGTCAGAAAAACACAAGGACTTTGGTCATGGAGGAATACAGAGTGTGGCCGGGAAGGGTGACCCTGGCTGGGTAAAAGTCCCATTCCTCCAGGAGGATTTGGCCTGTCAGAAAAACACAAGGACTTTGGTCATGGAGGAATACAGAGTGTGGCCAGGAAAGGTGCACCTGGCTGGGTAAAAGTCCCATTCCTCCAGGAGGATTCGGCCTGTGTTAAAAACACAAGGACTTTGGTCATGGAGGAATGCAGAGTTTGGCCGGGAAGGGTGACCCTGGCTGGGTAAAAGTCCCATTCCTCCAGGAGGATTCGGCCTGTCAGAAAAACACAAGGACTTTGGTCATGGAGGAATACAGAGTGTGGCCAGGAAAGGTGCACCTGGCTGGGTAAAAGTCCCATTCCTCCAGGAGGATTCGGCCTGTCAGAAAAACACAAGGACTTTGGTCATGGAGGAATACAGAGTGTGGCCGGGAAGGGTGACCCTGGCTGGGTAAAAGTCCCATTCCTCCAGGAGGATTTGGCCTGTCAGAAAAACACAAGGACTTTGGTCATGGAGGAATACAGAGTGTGGCCAGGAAAGGTGCACCTGGCTGGGTAAAAGTCCCATTCCTCCAGGAGGATTCGGCCTGTGTTAAAAACACAAGGACTTTGGTCATGGAGGAATGCAGAGTTTGGCCGGGAAGGGTGACCCTGGCTGGGTAAAAGTCCCATTCCTCCAGGAGGATTCGGCCTGTCAGAAAAACACAAGGACTTTGGTCATGGAGGAATACAGAGTGTGGCCGGGAAGGGTGACCCTGGCCGGGTAAAAGTCCCATTCCTCCAGAAGGATTTGGCCTGTCAGAAAAACACAAGGACTTTGGTCATGGAGGAATACAGAGTGTAGCCGGGAAGGGTGACCCTGGCTGGGTAAAAGTCCCATTCCTCCAGGAGGATTTGGCCTGTCAGAAAAATACAAGGACTTTGGTCATGGAGGAATGCAGAGTGTGGCCGGGAAGGGTGACCCTGGCTGGGTAAAAGTCCCATTCCTCCAGGAGGATTTGGCCTGTCAGAAAAACACAAGGACTTTGGTCATGGAAGAATGCAGAGCGTGCCCGATGAGAGTGCCCCTGGCCGGGTAAAAGTCCCATTCCTCCAGGAGGCTTCAGCCTGAAGCTGAGCTCCAGGCAGGACCCGGCGCCCCATCCCTCCCCGGGCACCGCCACTTAAGCCCGGGGACATTGATGAAGCACAACCGGTCTGGTCCTGGAGAACCAGACCCCTGGGATAACTGGGGACTTAGTCGTTTTTTCAAAAGTTAGGGTTAGGGTTAGGGTTAGGGTTAGGGTTAGGGTTAGGGTTAGGGTTAGGGTTAGGGTTAGGGTTAGGGTTAGGGTTAGGGTTAGGGTTAGGGTTAGGGTTAGGGTTAGGGTTAGGGTTAGGGTTAGGGTTAGGGTTAGGGTTAGGGTTAGGGTTAGGGTTAGGGTTAGGGTTAGGGTTAGGGTTAGGGTTAGGGTTAGGGTTAGGGTTAGGGTTAGGGTTAGGGTTAGGGTTAGGGTTAGGGTTAGGGTTAGGGTTAGGGTTAGGGTTAGGGTTAGGGTTAGGGTTAGGGTTAGGGTTAGGGTTAGGGTTAGGGTTAGGGTTAGGGTTAGGGTTAGGGTTAGGGTTAGGGTTAGGGTTAGGGTTAGGGTTAGGGTTAGGGTTAGGGTTAGGGTTAGGGTTAGGGTTAGGGTTAGGGTTAGGGTTAGGGTTAGGGTTAGGGTTAGGGTTAGGGTTAGGGTTAGGGTTAGGGTTAGGGTTAGGGTTAGGGTTAGGGTTAGGGTTAGGGTTAGGGTTAGGGTTAGGGTTAGGGTTAGGGTTAGGGTTAGGGTTAGGGTTAGGGTTAGGGTTAGGGTTAGGGTTAGGGTTAGGGTTAGGGTTAGGGTTAGGGTTAGGGTTAGGGTTAGGGTTAGGGTTAGGGTTAGGGTTAGGGTTAGGGTTAGGGTTAGGGTTAGGGTTAGGGTTAGGGTTAGGGTTAGGGTTAGGGTTAGGGTTAGGGTTAGGGTTAGGGTTAGGGTTAGGGTTAGGGTTAGGGTTAGGGTTAGGGTTAGGGTTAGGGTTAGGGTTAGGGTTAGGGTTAGGGTTAGGGTTAGGGTTAGGGTTAGGGTTAGGGTTAGGGTTAGGGTTAGGGTTAGGGTTAGGGTTAGGGTTAGGGTTAGGGTTAGGGTTAGGGTTAGGGTTAGGGTTAGGGTTAGGGTTAGGGTTAGGGTTAGGGTTAGGGTTAGGGTTAGGGTTAGGGTTAGGGTTAGGGTTAGGGTTAGGGTTAGGGTTAGGGTTAGGGTTAGGGTTAGGGTTAGGGTTAGGGTTAGGGTTAGGGTTAGGGTTAGGGTTAGGGTTAGGGTTAGGGTTAGGGTTAGGGTTAGGGTTAGGGTTAGGGTTAGGGTTAGGGTTAGGGTTAGGGTTAGGGTTAGGGTTAGGGTTAGGGTTAGGGTTAGGGTTAGGGTTAGGGTTAGGGTTAGGGTTAGGGTTAGGGTTAGGGTTAGGGTTAGGGTTAGGGTTAGGGTTAGGGTTAGGGTTAGGGTTAGGGTTAGGGTTAGGGTTAGGGTTAGGGTTAGGGTTAGGGTTAGGGTTAGGGTTAGGGTTAGGGTTAGGGTTAGGGTTAGGGTTAGGGTTAGGGTTAGGGTTAGGGTTAGGGTTAGGGTTAGGGTTAGGGTTAGGGTTAGGGTTAGGGTTAGGGTTAGGGTTAGGGTTAGGGTTAGGGTTAGGGTTAGGGTTAGGGTTAGGGTTAGGGTTAGGGTTAGGGTTAGGGTTAGGGTTAGGGTTAGGGTTAGGGTTAGGGTTAGGGTTAGGGTTAGGGTTAGGGTTAGGGTTAGGGTTAGGGTTAGGGTTAGGGTTAGGGTTAGGGTTAGGGTTAGGGTTAGGGTTAGGGTTAGGGTTAGGGTTAGGGTTAGGGTTAGGGTTAGGGTTAGGGTTAGGGTTAGGGTTAGGGTTAGGGTTAGGGTTAGGGTTAGGGTTAGGGTTAGGGTTAGGGTTAGGGTTAGGGTTAGGGTTAGGGTTAGGGTTAGGGTTAGGGTTAGGGTTAGGGTTAGGGTTAGGGTTAGGGTTAGGGTTAGGGTTAGGGTTAGGGTTAGGGTTAGGGTTAGGGTTAGGGTTAGGGTTAGGGTTAGGGTTAGGGTTAGGGTTAGGGTTAGGGTTAGGGTTAGGGTTAGGGTTAGGGTTAGGGTTAGGGTTAGGGTTAGGGTTAGGGTTAGGGTTAGGGTTAGGGTTAGGGTTAGGGTTAGGGTTAGGGTTAGGGTTAGGGTTAGGGTTAGGGTTAGGGTTAGGGTTAGGGTTAGGGTTAGGGTTAGGGTTAGGGTTAGGGTTAGGGTTAGGGTTAGGGTTAGGGTTAGGGTTAGGGTTAGGGTTAGGGTTAGGGTTAGGGTTAGGGTTAGGGTTAGGGTTAGGGTTAGGGTTAGGGTTAGGGTTAGGGTTAGGGTTAGGGTTAGGGTTAGGGTTAGGGTTAGGGTTAGGGTTAGGGTTAGGGTTAGGGTTAGGGTTAGGGTTAGGGTTAGGGTTAGGGTTAGGGTTAGGGTTAGGGTTAGGGTTAGGGTTAGGGTTAGGGTTAGGGTTAGGGTTAGGGTTAGGGTTAGGGTTAGGGTTAGGGTTAGGGTTAGGGTTAGGGTTAGGGTTAGGGTTAGGGTTAGGGTTAGGGTTAGGGTTAGGGTTAGGGTTAGGGTTAGGGTTAGGGTTAGGGTTAGGGTTAGGGTTAGGGTTAGGGTTAGGGTTAGGGTTAGGGTTAGGGTTAGGGTTAGGGTTAGGGTTAGGGTTAGGGTTAGGGTTAGGGTTAGGGTTAGGGTTAGGGTTAGGGTTAGGGTTAGGGTTAGGGTTAGGGTTAGGGTTAGGGTTAGGGTTAGGGTTAGGGTTAGGGTTAGGGTTAGGGTTAGGGTTAGGGTTAGGGTTAGGGTTAGGGTTAGGGTTAGGGTTAGGGTTAGGGTTAGGGTTAGGGTTAGGGTTAGGGTTAGGGTTAGGGTTAGGGTTAGGGTTAGGGTTAGGGTTAGGGTTAGGGTTAGGGTTAGGGTTAGGGTTAGGGTTAGGGTTAGGGTTAGGGTTAGGGTTAGGGTTAGGGTTAGGGTTAGGGTTAGGGTTAGGGTTAGGGTTAGGGTTAGGGTTAGGGTTAGGGTTAGGGTTAGGGTTAGGGTTAGGGTTAGGGTTAGGGTTAGGGTTAGGGTTAGGGTTAGGGTTAGGGTTAGGGTTAGGGTTAGGGTTAGGGTTAGGGTTAGGGTTAGGGTTAGGGTTAGGGTTAGGGTTAGGGTTAGGGTTAGGGTTAGGGTTAGGGTTAGGGTTAGGGTTAGGGTTAGGGTTAGGGTTAGGGTTAGGGTTAGGGTTAGGGTTAGGGTTAGGGTTAGGGTTAGGGTTAGGGTTAGGGTTAGGGTTAGGGTTAGGGTTAGGGTTAGGGTTAGGGTTAGGGTTAGGGTTAGGGTTAGGGTTAGGGTTAGGGTTAGGGTTAGGGTTAGGGTTAGGGTTAGGGTTAGGGTTAGGGTTAGGGTTAGGGTTAGGGTTAGGGTTAGGGTTAGGGTTAGGGTTAGGGTTAGGGTTAGGGTTAGGGTTAGGGTTAGGGTTAGGGTTAGGGTTAGGGTTAGGGTTAGGGTTAGGGTTAGGGTTAGGGTTAGGGTTAGGGTTAGGGTTAGGGTTAGGGTTAGGGTTAGGGTTAGGGTTAGGGTTAGGGTTAGGGTTAGGGTTAGGGTTAGGGTTAGGGTTAGGGTTAGGGTTAGGGTTAGGGTTAGGGTTAGGGTTAGGGTTAGGGTTAGGGTTAGGGTTAGGGTTAGGGTTAGGGTTAGGGTTAGGGTTAGGGTTAGGGTTAGGGTTAGGGTTAGGGTTAGGGTTAGGGTTAGGGTTAGGGTTAGGGTTAGGGTTAGGGTTAGGGTTAGGGTTAGGGTTAGGGTTAGGGTTAGGGTTAGGGTTAGGGTTAGGGTTAGGGTTAGGGTTAGGGTTAGGGTTAGGGTTAGGGTTAGGGTTAGGGTTAGGGTTAGGGTTAGGGTTAGGGTTAGGGTTAGGGTTAGGGTTAGGGTTAGGGTTAGGGTTAGGGTTAGGGTTAGGGTTAGGGTTAGGGTTAGGGTTAGGGTTAGGGTTAGGGTTAGGGTTAGGGTTAGGGTTAGGGTTAGGGTTAGGGTTAGGGTTAGGGTTAGGGTTAGGGTTAGGGTTAGGGTTAGGGTTAGGGTTAGGGTTAGGGTTAGGGTTAGGGTTAGGGTTAGGGTTAGGGTTAGGGTTAGGGTTAGGGTTAGGGTTAGGGTTAGGGTTAGGGTTAGGGTTAGGGTTAGGGTTAGGGTTAGGGTTAGGGTTAGGGTTAGGGTTAGGGTTAGGGTTAGGGTTAGGGTTAGGGTTAGGGTTAGGGTTAGGGTTAGGGTTAGGGTTAGGGTTAGGGTTAGGGTTAGGGTTAGGGTTAGGGTTAGGGTTAGGGTTAGGGTTAGGGTTAGGGTTAGGGTTAGGGTTAGGGTTAGGGTTAGGGTTAGGGTTAGGGTTAGGGTTAGGGTTAGGGTTAGGGTTAGGGTTAGGGTTAGGGTTAGGGTTAGGGTTAGGGTTAGGGTTAGGGTTAGGGTTAGGGTTAGGGTTAGGGTTAGGGTTAGGGTTAGGGTTAGGGTTAGGGTTAGGGTTAGGGTTAGGGTTAGGGTTAGGGTTAGGGTTAGGGTTAGGGTTAGGGTTAGGGTTAGGGTTAGGGTTAGGGTTAGGGTTAGGGTTAGGGTTAGGGTTAGGGTTAGGGTTAGGGTTAGGGTTAGGGTTAGGGTTAGGGTTAGGGTTAGGGTTAGGGTTAGGGTTAGGGTTAGGGTTAGGGTTAGGGTTAGGGTTAGGGTTAGGGTTAGGGTTAGGGTTAGGGTTAGGGTTAGGGTTAGGGTTAGGGTTAGGGTTAGGGTTAGGGTTAGGGTTAGGGTTAGGGTTAGGGTTAGGGTTAGGGTTAGGGTTAGGGTTAGGGTTAGGGTTAGGGTTAGGGTTAGGGTTAGGGTTAGGGTTAGGGTTAGGGTTAGGGTTAGGGTTAGGGTTAGGGTTAGGGTTAGGGTTAGGGTTAGGGTTAGGGTTAGGGTTAGGGTTAGGGTTAGGGTTAGGGTTAGGGTTAGGGTTAGGGTTAGGGTTAGGGTTAGGGTTAGGGTTAGGGTTAGGGTTAGGGTTAGGGTTAGGGTTAGGGTTAGGGTTAGGGTTAGGGTTAGGGTTAGGGTTAGGGTTAGGGTTAGGGTTAGGGTTAGGGTTAGGGTTAGGGTTAGGGTTAGGGTTAGGGTTAGGGTTAGGGTTAGGGTTAGGGTTAGGGTTAGGGTTAGGGTTAGGGTTAGGGTTAGGGTTAGGGTTAGGGTTAGGGTTAGGGTTAGGGTTAGGGTTAGGGTTAGGGTTAGGGTTAGGGTTAGGGTTAGGGTTAGGGTTAGGGTTAGGGTTAGGGTTAGGGTTAGGGTTAGGGTTAGGGTTAGGGTTAGGGTTAGGGTTAGGGTTAGGGTTAGGGTTAGGGTTAGGGTTAGGGTTAGGGTTAGGGTTAGGGTTAGGGTTAGGGTTAGGGTTAGGGTTAGGGTTAGGGTTAGGGTTAGGGTTAGGGTTAGGGTTAGGGTTAGGGTTAGGGTTAGGGTTAGGGTTAGGGTTAGGGTTAGGGTTAGGGTTAGGGTTAGGGTTAGGGTTAGGGTTAGGGTTAGGGTTAGGGTTAGGGTTAGGGTTAGGGTTAGGGTTAGGGTTAGGGTTAGGGTTAGGGTTAGGGTTAGGGTTAGGGTTAGGGTTAGGGTTAGGGTTAGGGTTAGGGTTAGGGTTAGGGTTAGGGTTAGGGTTAGGGTTAGGGTTAGGGTTAGGGTTAGGGTTAGGGTTAGGGTTAGGGTTAGGGTTAGGGTTAGGGTTAGGGTTAGGGTTAGGGTTAGGGTTAGGGTTAGGGTTAGGGTTAGGGTTAGGGTTAGGGTTAGGGTTAGGGTTAGGGTTAGGGTTAGGGTTAGGGTTAGGGTTAGGGTTAGGGTTAGGGTTAGGGTTAGGGTTAGGGTTAGGGTTAGGGTTAGGGTTAGGGTTAGGGTTAGGGTTAGGGTTAGGGTTAGGGTTAGGGTTAGGGTTAGGGTTAGGGTTAGGGTTAGGGTTAGGGTTAGGGTTAGGGTTAGGGTTAGGGTTAGGGTTAGGGTTAGGGTTAGGGTTAGGGTTAGGGTTAGGGTTAGGGTTAGGGTTAGGGTTAGGGTTAGGGTTAGGGTTAGGGTTAGGGTTAGGGTTAGGGTTAGGGTTAGGGTTAGGGTTAGGGTTAGGGTTAGGGTTAGGGTTAGGGTTAGGGTTAGGGTTAGGGTTAGGGTTAGGGTTAGGGTTAGGGTTAGGGTTAGGGTTAGGGTTAGGGTTAGGGTTAGGGTTAGGGTTAGGGTTAGGGTTAGGGTTAGGGTTAGGGTTAGGGTTAGGGTTAGGGTTAGGGTTAGGGTTAGGGTTAGGGTTAGGGTTAGGGTTAGGGTTAGGGTTAGGGTTAGGGTTAGGGTTAGGGTTAGGGTTAGGGTTAGGGTTAGGGTTAGGGTTAGGGTTAGGGTTAGGGTTAGGGTTAGGGTTAGGGTTAGGGTTAGGGTTAGGGTTAGGGTTAGGGTTAGGGTTAGGGTTAGGGTTAGGGTTAGGGTTAGGGTTAGGGTTAGGGTTAGGGTTAGGGTTAGGGTTAGGGTTAGGGTTAGGGTTAGGGTTAGGGTTAGGGTTAGGGTTAGGGTTAGGGTTAGGGTTAGGGTTAGGGTTAGGGTTAGGGTTAGGGTTAGGGTTAGGGTTAGGGTTAGGGTTAGGGTTAGGGTTAGGGTTAGGGTTAGGGTTAGGGTTAGGGTTAGGGTTAGGGTTAGGGTTAGGGTTAGGGTTAGGGTTAGGGTTAGGGTTAGGGTTAGGGTTAGGGTTAGGGTTAGGGTTAGGGTTAGGGTTAGGGTTAGGGTTAGGGTTAGGGTTAGGGTTAGGGTTAGGGTTAGGGTTAGGGTTAGGGTTAGGGTTAGGGTTAGGGTTAGGGTTAGGGTTAGGGTTAGGGTTAGGGTTAGGGTTAGGGTTAGGGTTAGGGTTAGGGTTAGGGTTAGGGTTAGGGTTAGGGTTAGGGTTAGGGTTAGGGTTAGGGTTAGGGTTAGGGTTAGGGTTAGGGTTAGGGTTAGGGTTAGGGTTAGGGTTAGGGTTAGGGTTAGGGTTAGGGTTAGGGTTAGGGTTAGGGTTAGGGTTAGGGTTAGGGTTAGGGTTAGGGTTAGGGTTAGGGTTAGGGTTAGGGTTAGGGTTAGGGTTAGGGTTAGGGTTAGGGTTAGGGTTAGGGTTAGGGTTAGGGTTAGGGTTAGGGTTAGGGTTAGGGTTAGGGTTAGGGTTAGGGTTAGGGTTAGGGTTAGGGTTAGGGTTAGGGTTAGGGTTAGGGTTAGGGTTAGGGTTAGGGTTAGGGTTAGGGTTAGGGTTAGGGTTAGGGTTAGGGTTAGGGTTAGGGTTAGGGTTAGGGTTAGGGTTAGGGTTAGGGTTAGGGTTAGGGTTAGGGTTAGGGTTAGGGTTAGGGTTAGGGTTAGGGTTAGGGTTAGGGTTAGGGTTAGGGTTAGGGTTAGGGTTAGGGTTAGGGTTAGGGTTAGGGTTAGGGTTAGGGTTAGGGTTAGGGTTAGGGTTAGGGTTAGGGTTAGGGTTAGGGTTAGGGTTAGGGTTAGGGTTAGGGTTAGGGTTAGGGTTAGGGTTAGGGTTAGGGTTAGGGTTAGGGTTAGGGTTAGGGTTAGGGTTAGGGTTAGGGTTAGGGTTAGGGTTAGGGTTAGGGTTAGGGTTAGGGTTAGGGTTAGGGTTAGGGTTAGGGTTAGGGTTAGGGTTAGGGTTAGGGTTAGGGTTAGGGTTAGGGTTAGGGTTAGGGTTAGGGTTAGGGTTAGGGTTAGGGTTAGGGTTAGGGTTAGGGTTAGGGTTAGGGTTAGGGTTAGGGTTAGGGTTAGGGTTAGGGTTAGGGTTAGGGTTAGGGTTAGGGTTAGGGTTAGGGTTAGGGTTAGGGTTAGGGTTAGGGTTAGGGTTAGGGTTAGGGTTAGGGTTAGGGTTAGGGTTAGGGTTAGGGTTAGGGTTAGGGTTAGGGTTAGGGTTAGGGTTAGGGTTAGGGTTAGGGTTAGGGTTAGGGTTAGGGTTAGGGTTAGGGTTAGGGTTAGGGTTAGGGTTAGGGTTAGGGTTAGGGTTAGGGTTAGGGTTAGGGTTAGGGTTAGGGTTAGGGTTAGGGTTAGGGTTAGGGTTAGGGTTAGGGTTAGGGTTAGGGTTAGGGTTAGGGTTAGGGTTAGGGTTAGGGTTAGGGTTAGGGTTAGGGTTAGGGTTAGGGTTAGGGTTAGGGTTAGGGTTAGGGTTAGGGTTAGGGTTAGGGTTAGGGTTAGGGTTAGGGTTAGGGTTAGGGTTAGGGTTAGGGTTAGGGTTAGGGTTAGGGTTAGGGTTAGGGTTAGGGTTAGGGTTAGGGTTAGGGTTAGGGTTAGGGTTAGGGTTAGGGTTAGGGTTAGGGTTAGGGTTAGGGTTAGGGTTAGGGTTAGGGTTAGGGTTAGGGTTAGGGTTAGGGTTAGGGTTAGGGTTAGGGTTAGGGTTAGGGTTAGGGTTAGGGTTAGGGTTAGGGTTAGGGTTAGGGTTAGGGTTAGGGTTAGGGTTAGGGTTAGGGTTAGGGTTAGGGTTAGGGTTAGGGTTAGGGTTAGGGTTAGGGTTAGGGTTAGGGTTAGGGTTAGGGTTAGGGTTAGGGTTAGGGTTAGGGTTAGGGTTAGGGTTAG